>CANYBF010402840.1:0-10912 GCA_948192965.1 Dalechampia spathulata
TAAATAATAATATGTCCCTTTTGAAGTCAAAACTATTAAACTAGTAAGACTCCTAAACATACTCAAATTGCTCATATTAAAGTTTAAATCCAAATAAAATACTTATTAATGTCCAAAAATAATAAAATTTCGTTTTATAAAACTACAATATATTAAGAACATTAAAATATTCAAATTAATCCAAAACTTATGAGCAATAATAGTGAAAACCTGAAATGCAATTCAATGATCACTTTATGCGCACATAATGATTTAACCAATTAAATCATAGTAAATTCAAATTGCATTGCATCCAAAATGTTCTATCATCAAGTTAACATATTAAATTATTAATTCATTACATGTACAACAATTAAACACGCAAAAAATCAAGCAAGAACATCAAAATACCATAAAAATTCCATTCAAGATTTCAAATAGAGTATGGGCAAAACATGAATTTTTATCTCATAAAAATTCCACATGTGTTCAGTCTTTTTTCATAGAAACCAAGTTAAAATAATGAAAAATAGGTGGTTAAAATTTGAGAATTAAATTCGCACTATAACCCCCTCAAAAACACAAAATGCCGCAAGTCCAACAAGTCCCAAAATCAAAAATCTTATGTGTTTTTACATGGATTGCTTAATCGAACTCTCTGATACCACTGTTGGTTAATTAAAACACTTGTTGAGTAGCGAAAGGTGAATTTTAAAATTTTCAAAGCAAGTATTTTATGGATCTTTGCAACCCCATGCAATAACACATCACATAAGAGAAAAATTAAGAAGGAGGATGTGTAAAGCTTACATTAATGCTGATCTCCTTCTTTCTTGATCATCAGAAAAGTTATAGCAAACTTTTCAATCCCCAAGTGTAGAGGATCTCCAAACTATCCACACAAGTCAAGAGATCAAGTTAGTAATCCAGATTACAAAATTAAATCATTTAGAGTATAGTAAAACGATTTAGAAAGGAAAGTAAAAAGGATGTTTGATTCGCTTCTTCTAAGTGAATCTCCTCCTTCTTCTTCTTGTGTTCATTTAGCTTCGGTTTTTCTTGAAAGAAAAAGGCTGCCGTGTTTTCCAGAAGCCATTAACATATAATTGTATTCTCTCTTAAAAATAATAAAAGCCCTAAACCTAATGTAACCCTAACTAGGTTTAAGGTTACTTAGGTAATTTTGGTATAACATATTATTAAAATTGGGCTCTTATTTCTTTAATAACATAATACTTATTCATCTCATATGAATAATTCTTATAACAATTATATTGGTTTTAAGTTAATGCAAAGCTCATATGGGCCATGTGACACTCACATTGGGCCCAAGTCCATTTAAGCCCGTATAAGGCATGCATTCAACCATAACAACTTAAATCACTTGTATCTTGAGTTATACTCATCAGAATTAAGTGATCTTGGTATCAAATCGAAGCTCTTTTCATTCTCTATCAAATGAATGCATAAAATATAGGTTATCTCTTAATACTATTTCATTAACATCCATTTTAAGTTCTTGATCTCTTAACTTTTAGTGTGCGACCTTTTGGGTTCCTGACAAGTTGGCAACATATAAATTCATATGTAAATCAAGAGTGGTGTAAGGCTTATCGGTCTTTCAATTATATGCACCCATCCTTCATCAATGAGAAGGGTAAGACCCTCTCAATAAAATCGAGACCCAACACCATCTTGTAGTCAGATAATGATACAACATTCAAATCCAACATGCCAGTCCATGTTCTCAACGTAACAGGGACTTTTCGAACAATGCCTGCTAAAGGTTTTGACAATTGGTTGATGGTTGTAATCCATCTAGCTTCCTTGGTCATTGCTAATCCCAACTTGGTAACTACTTCGTTGGCAGTTAATTTTGATTGGCACCTGTAATTACTGATACCTTAGATGCTTTCCCTGTTAATTTTAATATCAATATAAATTAGAGTCTTACCAGGTTGCACTATATCAACCTTGGCATGATCCCCCTTGGATTGCCTATTTGCCTTGGCCTGCACCGCATTCACAACACACATTGTGCCCAAATGTGCACCTTCCCATTATAGCATGACTTCATCATATGTGAAAATCATAGTATTCAATTTACTATGATTTGAACAGTCTCATACAAAATGTGGTTCTCCGCATAAGAAAGAATAGTAGAAGAAAAGGAAGTAATAATAATATAAGAAAGTAACAACAATATAAAAAAAGAAATAAATTTAATTAATTTTATAGGTTTATATTTTTTAAAAGAAAGTATTTTAGGAATTGTAAAAATTATTTTTACTAAAAATGATAAAAAATTATTAAGCAACATTCCTTTAATTTTGAATTTATAATTAATCATCTTATTTAAATTTATTAGCCATTATTTTTATGAAAAATGGGCCCAAAATCTGCACAAAAGGCCCAAAAGGAATACATTTGATTTGGGTTACGCTTGTAGTTGGCTTAATTGGGCCAATGATGTGAATCAAAGGTCCCATTGGGCTAAATCTGTAACCCGGGTTAAACATAAAAACTGGAATTTTCAGAACCGATTCAACCATACAAAATCTTATCTCTTCCAGGATCTATTTCCTTGCTGAAGAAGAGTATCATTCCTTCAGTTTCTCATTTTCTTCTTCACTGTGTCTTTAATGGCTACTCGGTTGTCTTCCACTACTCTACTTCCAGGTTTCCGTACTCCTTCTTCTTCTACTTGTTCAATTTTCATTTTCATTGTCAACTGCAAATGTTTTAACGCATTCCTTTTTTCTTTTCTTTTCTTTTTTTTGAAAATAATTAATCGTAATTACAGGTTCATTTTATAAAGTGCCTCGCCATGTTAATAATCGATATTCAAGCAGTTCTACTTTGCATTGCTGGACCTCTGCTTCTAGCTATTCCGGTTTCACCAAATTTTCCAGCAAACAAATCGTTGTCAAACACGTGGTGCAAAGAAGGCAAGTGAATTAACTTGGGCATTTTTCTTTTCACTTGATTATGCAAAAAAAATTTGCTCCAAATTCACATAGAATTAATTAAGTTTTTGTTATATTTTACATGTATGCAATGTTGTTTGAGTTTGCAGAGGAGTGGTGAGGTGTGCAACAATTGAAGAAATTGAAGCTGAAAAATCATCTATTGAGAAAGATGCTGTATGTGTTTTTTCTACAAAAAAAAATTAGGGAGATTTCTTTTGTTAACTCTGTTTTTGTTGATTAATTTCTGGGAATGTTGGTTTGTTTTTGGTTATTATTAAGAAAGCAAGAATGGAGAAGACAATTGACACGGTTAGAACCAATTTTAATTCCATAAGGACTGGCAGAGCAAACCCTGCAATGCTTGATAAGATTGAAGTACGAAATCCATTGTATAGCTTTCTTCCATTTTTTAAAATTCTGGTTCATACTTCATGTGCTTTAAAATCTGTGAAAGTATGCATTTACAGGTGGAATACTATGGAACACCTGTCAGCTTGAAGAGTATAGCTCAAATTAGTACTCCTGATGCCAGCTCTCTATTGGTTCAGCCATTTGACAAATCCAGGTATTTTTCAATGATTAGAGGAAAGAGAAAGCTGGGAATTTTTGGGACCGGCAGATTATGCTTATCTACTTGCTCTTTTTGAATAGAGATAAGGTGCATACTGATAATTCCTGTTTTTACTGAAGAATAAGAGAGTAGGGACCGGCTTTTTCTTCTACAAAATATCCGTTTGCTGAAGGAATGGAATGTGTTGTAAAACTGCATATGGTAGTAATTTGCTGACATTAGTGTTGTATTTCTCAGGGGCTTAGTTATTTTTAGGAGCATTATGAAACTGATTTGCAGGAAACCTTACAAACTTTTATTCTCTTTCTGTATCTGGTTGCTTCTTGATATGCCAGCCTAAAGTCCATAGAGAAGGCCATTGTCACCTCTGATCTTGGTTTGACTCCAAATAATGATGGAGAAGTTATACGGTTGTCTGTTCCTCAATTGACATCAGAAAGGAGAAAGGTATTTTCCTGTGATCTCCTAGGTTGTAGGAAGAGTTAATTTTTGACAAGATTCTTGAGCCTTTTAGTCAACTTTCCACCACTTTACCTTTTGCACTTACCTGTAAGAATGTTGAAGTTGAGTATTGGCTTCTTTATTATATATCCTATCAAATCCTTGATTTCAGTACTTACTTTTCGCACTCTACTTTGTAATTCTATTTGCTTTTGCTGCATCTGGATACAATGGTCCTGCTTTAACTCCACACAGTTTCTTGTTTCTTGGAGCTCGTGATCTCTTCTAATACGAATTTCCTTATTCTAGAAAAAAGATCCTTCTCTTTTTCTTATACGGATGCATGCATTCGGATGTCAAATATATCATGATCTGTGCCTTGCATGAGCAGATAGTTTGAATTCTGTTTTTAGTTTCATGAGATAAACTGGACAAGTTCAATCCTATTATCAGTTGACTTCATACAACTGACCAGGCCTATCCATCAGATTGATCATGTCAGTGTTACAGTTTATGCTGAAAACTGAAATATAAGTACCATTTCAAGATTATTTGCAGTTCTTTCAAAGGCTTTTGTTCTTTTCCGTTTGCAGGAGTTTTCCAAGATGGCTGCCAAACTTGCCGAAGAAGGGAAGGTATATATCACATTCAGTTAACTGTTTAAATGACATGCCACGGTTTGTTATCAATTTAGTTATGTATAACATACGGAAGCCTCACTTTGATGAATAATATCAGATGTTATTGGAATAATCAGAAAACCAAATGTGGAAGTGTGTATTTTCTCCCTTTACATGATTGTGGAATACATGGAAAAACACACTCGTTTGAATCATAATTTTGTTGATGCACAAATGCATTTGGAAGTTGAATTCTATTATGGTTTCAGCTTTTTATCTTGACTAACGGTTGCTAAGAAGGATGTAATAGAATTGAGTGGTCTGCAAACTGTTGAAGGTAGTTTCAATTTCATAATGACCAAGCTTGAAGTTGATTAAGCCTCAAGATGCCTTCTTTATGCTTGGCTACATTGTATTTAGTTCAAATCTAGATCAAGTTTGGCTTGATTAGTTCAATTAATCAAGCAAGTTTACTAAAAGATAGAATGAAAACATTTGAACTGACCATGCAAGGCCTTAGATCCTAGAAAGCCCCAGTTATAATCAAAGATGATTTAGGAACGAGAGGTAGATCTGTTCCAGTTCTCTTCGTTATTCTTCTTCAGATTCTTTTTACTGATGTGACTCTTAATAGTAATACTATGCTTTGTTTTGACTGTAAGGCATATGAGAAGTCATCTTGAAGAGATGGACTCATTATGGCTAATACCATTATCTAATTAATTTTTTCTTAGAAGCTTATCTGATTTCATGAATCAATATTGGTTACTTATGCACTATTTTAACGTCTGTACATAAAGGGGTTTTTAAGAATCTAAAGGTTGCTTGTGCCAGCTCATGTTTAATTGACTTGGGCTTATAACTTTTGTAATCATGTGGAGAGGTGCTTGTTCAAGAGTGTAAAGGTTGCTTGTGTTCAACTTCTGTTTATTTTGCTTGTTCATTTGTGGAGGAGCCTAATTGTTATTAAAGCAAATGATCATTTGCTTTTGCAAGCTCCATTTTAGCTGTTTTCTAATGTAAGTGACTCATTTTGTGCCTTATAGGTAGTGGAACACATCATGGTAATTGATCTTAAACAGACTGATCATTCCTGATCTATCATTTATAGGTGGCATTGAGGAATATCAGAAGAGATGCTTTGAAGGCCTATGAAAAACTTGAGAAGGTTTGAGTTGAGAAACGTTGATCTGCTTTCTAGTTCTTTTTTTCCCTCCATTTTCATATTGATGCTTTGAGTAAGTCGGTGTGCTTTCATGTCTTCAACTCCAGGAAAAGAAGCTCTCAGAGGACAATGTGAAGGACTTGTCCGGTGACTTGCAGGTAACATGATGCTTTACACTGTGTGGTTCATTAATATAAATATATGATGATATAGGATTTATTACTGTATGTTGGTTCACATTTCTTTGTGTTCCGTCGAATGAACCTGCTGACAAATTGCTTTAGCCATATCAGTATGGGCGGGTTAGTTTAGACATACATGATTCTGTGTTTCAGCATGAGTTGGATGCTTCAGTTGAGAAACTCTTTTTAGTGTTATCTTTACGAGCATACATTATTTGAGCATATCTTGAAGTTTCTGATAAACTCTGGTGCTTATCATGTGCGAGTACTTTATTTAATCCTGTTCTTTGTTCATATATTGGATCGATGTATTTGGAAAACAATCCCATTTTTCTGGGAAAGCCAAATAGCTTAACCGCTTCATGGAATGCATGATTTGATTATGCTTGAAAATGTTTTGATCATGTAATTTAAATAGGATTGCCATACTCTTTCATGTTGATATCTTGTTGTCTTTGCTTACGATAGTAACATAACTTGGTAGCTTTTGTTCCTAACCTTTTTTTGCGCACTCAATCTCGACAACATTTAATTTTTCCAGAAGCTGACAGACGAGTATATGAAGAAGATTGATACCATCTTCAAGCAAAAGGAAAAGGTATCTCCTTCACAATCAAACTAGTAGAGTGGAACTAAATGTTATAGTCTTATATATAGTATATGTAATAATTATCTTATACCGACTTTGTACTTTTGTCATGCAGGAATTGCTGAAGGTTTGACATCTGTTAGATCATGAATTCTCACAAGTGAATTAGGGAGCCTCTGTTGTAAGTCTTTTTTTTGGTCGTACTTGTGATGCATACTGTCTGCAACTGTTCATAACACCCTTTCGGATATTTGTAGGATAGAGGCTGATTAGTTGAGAATGGAAAGATTGGAGGCAGCGTTTATAAGCATTTGCAAGTCATTTGTACAGCAAAAAGTCAAGAATTTTCCTGTAACATAGCAATTCCTCAAAGTCATCTGATGTTTTGTTTCCATTGCTGATGCATGTGGTTAACGCTAGGGGAGAGCATTGGATATTTCGAACTGAAAACCTGATTGAACTGAACCAATTCGTTTCTGTTCAATTTGACATTTTTGACTTCCGACATATATTCTGTTCTGTTTTGGTTTGAAAAAAAAATGGAAAAAACCAGCTAAAAAATTGAAAAAACGAACTGAACTGGTTTTGGTTCAGTTACAAAATTAAAAAACTTCAAAACTTTGATTCTCCAAACCAAACCATAAGCTTGAGCTTGAACTCTACGGCATAAACTGTTAAATTTCATGCATAAATCTTCAATTCGTGCAACTCTGTAAATAATTATTAATATAATATAAGACTTGGGATTAAACTAATACCAATGAATCAATCCCAGCAAGCAAAGTATGCACATTGATCTTACCACGTTCCTTGCATTTTTCATCTGATATCCATGCGTTAAGGAAGTGACCGGTTGTACGGTGAAACCCGAAACCACCGGTCGTATGGTGGAACCCAAGTGATTGTTGGCCTGAAACTCCTTCCTCTTCGGCGGAACTTTGCTCTATTGCTTTCTGCATTTGCTGATTGTAGCAACACAACCTTCCAAACATTACACTTCTCAGCCATAGCAAAATCCTGACATCTTTCGAAGGCTTCATACCTGACTTGTCAATCCCATTTGCTCAAGGCTCTTACCAAGTTATTTCTGATATGATGTGGATACTCACAATGCATACATACTCTGTTTTTATCATGTTAAACATTTGTCAAAAATATATCATATTTACATTTAAGTTATCAACATGATTAGTTAGTTATTTGGATAGTGTTCACATGATTTTTATATTATATTGTGGGCATCTCAAATTATTTGTAACTTCTGACTCCCTAATAAAATAAAGACCGAATAAAGTAAAGATTGAATAAAGTAAATGCTAGAAAGTAATTTGCTTCGGAGTAATTTTCTTGATGGTTGGTTGTTGATCCTCTTTCCTTCTTTTCTCTTGCTATTTATCCTCTTTTCGAACGATCACCTCAAATATTGATAACCATCTCCAATTCTCTAATTTCCTTTGTAACTAAACTAAATTATCTGAAAACTAAATTATCTGACAACTGTCTCTATAATGTGCTTCTAAAAAATTAAGCCTATTAAATCAATTTAAATTAATTAAAATCAATTTAATTTTGATAGAAATTATTTAATTTAGACCTATTAAATTAATTAATGATATAAATATTAAATATCATTTAATTAACAAAAATATTAAATAAATTAATATAAAATTAATTTATTTAATTATTTAAATTAATTAAAATCAATTTAATTTTTGATAGAAATAATACCCCGTAAGATGGTTTATAATTAATATAAATCAATTTTATGAATCATTTAAACTATTGATCACTATTTTATCCAACCCAATTTTTAAAACTCAAATTTCTTCCCAACTTCCCTTAAATTAGAGACAATCCCTAAATTGAAGTTGTATGTCCATTCCCGTCCAACTACTTACCAGATACGCTCCTTTCCTCTCACTGTGCATCACTTACCTGCTTGTCGTTGTTAATCAACACCTATGTCCCATTTCTTTTCCTGAGTGTCCATTTCTTTTCTTTTGTCATCAATGATTCGTCCTCATTTATACCCAAAAAATCAAAGAAAATGGACACTTACAAAGCAAAAGGTGAATTGGACACTTTCAAAGAAAAGAAAAGGTGTCCAGTTCTACTTTCGCACTATATTATATTATAATATAATAATTATAATATGATAATTATAATTATAATATAATATAATTATATATACATATCACAAAACACATACATTCACTTACTATAATACCATTTCCTCCATCTTTTCATTGTTATACATGTCATTATGCACAATGCAAATATAACCACCTTTTTAGATCAATTCTATCACATTATTATGCATAAATAAATTGATGAGCAAATAACCAATCTTAATATAATGATCATAAATCATCAAACGTTTAACTCCTCTAGTCCTTTATGAACGTCAACTCCTACTTTTAAATGGCATTCAAAAATACCAATTTATTCTTAACCCTTTGTTCTTTTCTTTGTAGGAAGATGATAAGTTCATGAAGTCGAAAGTAAAATATTCCAATTTCGATAAAACCTATTCGAATACACATTCTAATACTTCTAAGCAATACTGCCCTTCTAACTTTATTCTTCTAAAATTCAAAAATCGATAAAGCAATTCCAAAATGGCAACAAGAAGTTAGTTAATCTTCTAAACTTATTAGTATAGCTTTGTGTTGATACTGTTGTGATCATATGATGAAATTGTTATGGTATTTGTGACATTTTTGCTTGTGAAAATTTTGAGACTGCTGTGTTACTACTGGAACTCTATCGGATTTTCATTAATATAAATACTTAAGACAATGATTAAAAATGAGTACTTTACTAGATGAAATGAATTGATCCTTATTTCTTAAACATACAACATTATCATAAGATAGTTTAGATCACTAGTCAATCTCTAAAACTATAAAACAGCCTAGGAATATCTTAAATCTAATGAGCTTGAAGCACAAGTTTTGGCTACACTTCCCTCATTATCATTAATAGATATAGAAAAAGAATTTAATTACTTACTTGAAATATGTATCATTGTTGCAGTTCCTTCCTCTTTCCCTGACTCTGAGCCTATTCTTGCACCTATACCTGCTTCTACAAGTACTCAACCTAGATAACCGGTAACTTTGTTTCATTACCTTTACATCATGCTTCCTCATATTTTACTCACTAACTCATTCTCCTTTTTGCAGGCTAATTTCTGCTCTAGGTCTTGGGTAATACCTCCTTATCTAATAATTAAAGAACTAATATTCACTTTCTTAGTGAGATATGGTGAGGAGCATTTCTACGATAAAATAATCTCTCTAGTTACTTTTGTTAAAGCATGGCCTTAAATTCCAGATAGATGGACTAAATGAGTGAATAACTTAACCCTACACTTCTTTAATTGTTGGGAGAGCTAGAATATGGCCTTTGATTTAGTTATCCATAATATACATTCCTTTTTCAACTTCTCTACTTTGAGTAGCATGTTGTTTGTGGTTCACGGATTGCAACTCCTTCATATGCCAACCTATGCCTATATCCATCACCCTCAGAGATATACTTGTCATAATAGGCCTATTAGTAGGGGTGTTAAGGCATCGATTCTCATTAAGAGTACAAAGTCTCTTAACGGCTATGATATAAAGTATTCCACTTATGCAGCTTTGATAAAAAGTATGATAGGTTGGTTACAATGGAGCGCACATACTTCATCTGGTGTCTATTATGCAGACTCATCGTCTGCCCTTCATCAGTCCAGTCAAGCAGTGAGTACCTGCCAATGACTTATTACATTGCCCATGGAGGGAGGTGTGCACTTAGCACTAGTAGTCTACAATGATCTTGTAAAGACCATTTCAGATGAGCCAATTCATAAGATGGGTGGAAGCACTTAGTTAGTGTAATTATGGTTGTTCACATACTTTCCAACACTCTTAGTAGATCACATCTACCAAGAGGATTTGTATGACCTACGAGTTACCAACTATACATGTTTTATAACTGAGGTTGTCGTCATGGATTATTTTTAAAGGCTAACCTTTGATAAATTTCCTTAACCATTTCTATTCTCTGAGGATACAGATGATAACTGCATCTTATCGATTTGGGCCAAGAACTACTTTATTGGTGGGGTTCCTCATGCTACAATGACTTAGACAATTTTCACCTAGCTCTGCCTACTTTTCAAAGGTAGCACTTTTACTAGTTTTCCCACATCAGGCAAATTTGTTGGAGAGCCTTATCTTCCTTTCCTCTTGTCACGTCTTCTAGCTGCGTAACATGCTCCCGTAAAATGATTACTAATTTTCCATCAAGAAAATCAACAATCATCCTACAAGGGATTCCAAACATTTATAAATAGAGCGGAAATTTTTTTTTCCAATTCATTTATAGGGTCCCTGGTTCAACAAACATA
>CANYBF010403058.1:0-17698 GCA_948192965.1 Dalechampia spathulata
TCATGGACTTCAATATATAGTTTAATACTCCAAGTAAAACAAGTTCATTTAAAACATTGTACTATATAATGAATAATGCCTTTATTAATGAAAACGTATAATACAAATACACATGATGCTCTAGAGCATACACTAACATTATGCTCCCTCATGGTGGGTGTTTCTATAATTCCCATATATAATGGTGTGGTCTTCTTGGGATGTTGTAGATCAAGCCAAGATGGATGAGGTAGGTAAGATTTTTAATGAGAGGGTGATTAATGAGGAGAGTAGTGAAGACAAGGAGTTGGTATTACAATTATTTAAAGAAAGTGAGGAAGAAAATAGTTTAAAGTGTTAAATTCTTATGGGTCATTTATTGTTGAAGGAAGAGGATAAGGAATTAATGCTGAAGGTTACTCCCTAGTGCATGGCTAACCAACTTTTTATATTAAAGGAATGGCCACTTGATGTGCCTATTGAAGCCATTGAGTTTTCTTATTCTCTTTTTTAGGTCCAAATTTTTAGTATCCTGCCAATTTAGATGATGATGGAAAATGTGAGAAGGATTGGAAAGTTATTTACAGGATTTATTAAACTTTACAGCAACTCAAAGTTAGTAGTTTATAGCCTTTCTTTTGCATAAAAGTGTTGGTTGAGGTTAATAAACCTTTGATTGTGGTTTTTCATAATAAAAAAAGAATGGAGAATTTAAATAGGTTTAGGTGAAGTATGAAAGGCTACCTTACTTCTATTTTAGGTGTGTTGTGATGGATCATATGATACATTTATGTCCATCTAAGAGGGTTTAATCATCTAGAGTGGATATTAGACAAGCCAAAATATGGCCTTTAGTAAAGAGGAGCTATAATAGAAGCTAATTTGAGGATGGATGGAACCAATGATGCATTAATTTCAAGTTATAGCCTAAAGCATTATTCACTACTCATCATAATAACAGATAACTCTTATTACGCTTCAAAACTATGTTAGGTGAGGTTTCAAAGTTGAAGGAAGGTGGAGCAAGTGATGAAGATACGTTGGATTGATACATGAGCTTTCTATAGATGTGTTGGGTTATAGTTCTAGAGAGAGTTTAGTGAAGATCAATGCTAGTGTGCTAGAGGGTGATAGAAAGCTGTCAGGTGTTTGTGGCTTGCTAAAAGCCACCCATGAATCATGATCGGCTTTTCTTGAAATTGTTCAAGTTTGAGATGACCCTCCATAATTTGAGTTCTTCAAGAATTCTATAGGAAATATCATCCCCTCTTTGTTTTTCTTATAGAAACTAAACAAAGAGAGAAGTTTACAAATGATTTCGTCAGAAATAAGGTTTTGATTTTGGGGAGATAGTGAATCTAAAAGGTTTATCTAGTGGGCTAGCTCTATTTTTGAATACGATGTAGAATTTTCTATTAAGGAGAATAATAAGAGGTTTATTAATTATGAATATCATTTTATAGATACAAAAAATATGCAACTTACTTTTATCTATGGACAGGAACATTCTATGGTTTTGTATGGGGGACTTGAATACTATGGTAGATAGCTTGAAGAAAATGAATGGCAAACCAATTGATATAGATTAGATTAATAGTTTTCAATACTTTTGAGTAGATTATGAATTAATTGATTGAGATTTCAAAGGACCTCTATTTACATAAACAAATAAATAGTCAAAGGAGAATTTTATTTATTAGAGACTTGATAGAGCTTTGATTAATATTACTTGGAGATAACATTTTCATGATGCATAGATTATCCATGAAGATTTCTTAATATCTGATCACTACTTATTAATTCTTCTTTTTTAGGGCAGTTTCAAAAGTAAAGGTATCAATTTAGATTTGAATCAACATGGCTTGAAGACTCTAACTGTCATAGGGTTATTGCTGAGGCATGGAATTCTAATGCTTAAGGATCAACTATGTTTGTCATTAGAAGGAAATTATAGGAGTGTTGAAATAGATTGACTCATTGAAGGTGTAGCTCATTTAGGAATCAACGAATGAGGATTGAGCATATTTAGAAGGAGATTGGAAATTTGCATCAAAAGGCTTTCACTATAAAGAATAAATAAAGAGAAATAGAGCTATTGGAAGAATTAGATCAAGCATGGAAAAGGGAAGAATTGTTCTAGCATTAAAGATCACATGTTAAATGGTTGAAAGTTGGTGATAGAAATACTACCTTCTTTCATGCTATATCGACTCAAAGATGACACAGGAACTAGATTTTAAGATTATAGAATTGGAGAGGGGTCTGTTTGATTAAGGAAGAATATATTAGAGCTCATATCTAAGATTTTTTCATTAATTTGTATCATACTAGTCTAGCAAGCTACCAGGAGGATATTTTATAGGAGTTCAGCCAGTTTTCATAAATCAAATGAATAAAATTCTACTTGCTTCTATATATGAGGAAGAAATCAAAAGAGCTACTTTTAGCATGGTTGGACTTAAAGAACCTAGACTTGATGGCTTTTCTAGAATATTTTATCACTCTTCTTAGGCATAAATGAAAGGAGATTTGATTGCAGATGTCCAAAAGTTCCTCTCTACTAGCTATTATTTGAAGGAGAAGAATCGAACTAATCTAGTCCTCATTTTAAAGTACCAAACCCTCAATCTCTTTCTTAGTTCAAGAATATAAGTTTGTGTAATTTTTCTTGTAAGGTTATAGCAAAATTAATTGCTAATAAAGTCAAGCCTTAGTTAAATCCATTATTAGTCTATTCCAAGCTACCTTTGTACCACATAGATTGATACAAGATAATATCTTTATGGCTTATGAAGCATTTCATACACTACGTAGTGCTAGAAAGAAGGCTAGATATAACATGGCCATTAAGCTCATTATGGTTAAAGCCTATGATAAAGTAAATTGGAGTTTCATGTGCAATGTTTTCACTAGAATGGGCTTTCATAATCATTTTGTTTAGTTAGTTATGCAATATGTTGAGACTATCATAATGTTAGAGATGACATGGCATAAGCATGACATGGCATAGATTACATCATATAATAATGATAAAACAAGCATAGCAGCACGAATGAAAATTAATAATGACCTAGAGAAAGGGAGAGATAAAGATAGGGGATATACAATGAAATAAAGCTAAATCATACATGCTAAGGAAAACTAATAAAATAGAAGTTTATTCTATTATAAAGATGATACAAAAATTTGAGACATTAAGCAATATCTCATCCACTAGGAGAAAAACAACCTCAGGCAGTAAAAGCCAAAAATGCACAAATGAAAAATGCAAACAGACAAATAATCATTAGAAAACAAACAAGATGTTGGACATGAATGACCAATTTTATACCATGTGAAAGCATGAATCAAGTATCTAAGTCCAATGAATGTAATGGAAACACTCATGAAAATGTAATAATAAACACGAGTTGGATCATGAAAATCATGAAAAAATAAATTTTTTTCAAAATTAATTAAAAGCATAATTGGAAGATTCTAAGATCATATATGGCATCACTTAGAAATGAATCAACATCCAATTAAGAAAATCATGTCAAGTGACAAATAAATCATAATTAAATAGCATTTAATTGAAAAAGCAAGCAAATTAATTGATTTAATAGAAAAATCAACCCAAATTGATCATATAACATGAAATTGGAGGATTCTAATATCATATAAACATCAATTAGAGATGAAAAACACATCCAATTCAAGTCTAATAACATCAATTGCAATAAACATCAAATTAAAAGAGCTTTTAACTTGAAAATTAATTTGAAGTCAAAATTAATCAAATTGAATTAATGTATGATGAATTTGTATCATTAGGGTTATTATGAAACCACTAATGCTATTGAAAACTTTGATTAGCATCAAAAAAAAATAAGTGAAAATGAATGAAAAATTGTAAAATAATAGAAACTGACAGTTATATGAGCCATATATATCATGATATGCACTGCATGTAGGCTATCATACCCTTTTACGATGTAACATGCTCTCATAAAATAACTAATCATCTTCAAGCAAAGAGGAAATCATAATTATTCTACAAGGAATCTATACATATTTTTTATACAGTCCTCATACTTTTAATCATATAAAAATTCATTATAAAAACAAGAGTATAATTACAACATCTGTAACAGTTTGCCAAAAAGTTACCATTCATAACTCATGTACATAAATACATCATAACCATACACAATAAGTTCATTTTTATTTTACTAAAACAGAGTCATACTATTCATTAAATAAAAGAAGTACAATTACATATGGTTTACTCCCTTCAATATCAATAAATATAAGTTGCATAAATAGAGGGCAACTAGGAGCTCGTTACATGTGTCCAATTCTCGAACCGAGAAAGAGTTTGTCAAAAAAATAACTCTATTGTCTGGTAATCAATGATCCTGACTCTCCCCTATCACTCCCATTCCTACTTTCATCAAATGACAAACGCTAAGTATATAATTTAGTGGTGCTAGAATATAAAAGTATGAAATCATTACATATTCATAACTAACATAACAATTAAGTTATATAACAATTACATAGCATATCTCACTCATATCATATATAAATCATGCAATCCTATCAAAAATTGGAGTATACTTCCAAGTAGAATCAATCATGATCTTTCCCTATGTGAATTGACATATATATATATAGCATTACATAATAGAATACTTTCATGAATGAGAAAGTATAAAATGATGTATTACTTTATGAATGCAATCATGCTTTGCATTCCCCTCTATTTTTCCTATTTCATTTCTTATCATCTATATTGATTGTGCACATTTTGTACTAGGTTCTTTCCCCTATATCATACCATTTATATTATTTTATAAAGAACCATATCATTTCATAACTTTGTTCCTTCATGAGAACATATCATAACTCTAAGATCTAGTATGTTTTCAGTTATTATAAACATAGACTAATGCATCAATTTCATTAAGCAAAGCTATGCATTTCTCTTATTTTCCTCCTTCACTATTCCTCTGATCACACCTCTCATGGTGTAACATACTCTCGTAGAACAATTAACAGTCTTCAAATAAGTGAAAATTATTAATTATCCTATAAGGGCTGCGTAAAAAAGTTTTTATGTGATCTGTGAAAAATATGCAATTAAATTCTATAACATGCAATCATTCACACATGAATGTAAAATCCCCAATTAAGCTTCATTTGTAAGGATACAATGGCATATACTTAACAAACATCAATGCAATTATTTACTACCTTGGACTCATATACACAGTTGCATAATTACATAACTTAGGAGTACTTGAATTTTTTGAAACTTTGACATATTAATAGTCCTATTAATTTGGTGCCTCTAGATTCGTATGCTTCCTTGTAAACTTTTAACTTGCATTTATTAAATGATAAACGCTGAGTATTTCACTCATTGGTGCTATATAATAAATGCATAATAACAATATCATAAGCATACATCATGATTCAAATATCTTATCATCTATAAACATATCATGCATTAAATTCTATATAAGACATGTTGAAGAATATCTCATATTGATGCTTACTCAATTACTTATTATACCATCATATAAAAACACAAAATATCTTCATCATGAGTATTCTTTACAAAAATCACCATAATATAGCATTAAAATTTTCCCTTAACTCAATAACATTGAAAACTATCTATAAATACTCAATAATATATCAAATATCATGGAACACTATTTCATGAACTGATAACATCACCTGCCTTCCATTGATGTCCGTAGAAATACTTATTTCTTGATATGTAAGTCATCAATGTCATTTCTATCAATTAAATAATATAGTAACCATGACTGTTCATAATCATAACCATAATCAGCATAATTATCTATAATAAGATAATACTACATGTAATATAATATTAAATGAAATCATGGTAACACTTCTATATCACATTCAGCAATCATAATGAACCTTTGTCAAATAGCATTAAGAACATTAACCACCTATTTTTGTATAATGTCATATTACATTCATAATAATTTATTATCATGGATCAATAATAATTGATAACTATATTATATAAGATGAATAATAATCATTCTCTACGCAAATCATAGCATAATTTAATCTTTAAAATGAATAGTTCATTATATGCACTTATATAATTGTAATTGAGGAATAATGCATGACTATGTGTATATAATCATGCTATGCATTCTCCCTCTGATTTGCCTATAACATTTCCTTTCATTTCTATACGATTATGAACAATCTCGTGCTAGGTCCTATATGTACCGGTACTGGTTCCCGTAGGAACACAACATTTCTCTATGGTTCTATGAAAAGAACCCATCATTGCTCTGTGGTTCCATATAGGAATAATATTGTATGATTCCTTGAGGGAATCTATCATCTCTATGACCCAATATACTTTCATAGCATATAGCTCAGTAACATTTTTCTCCTTTCCCATCTTATATCCTCTATATGACATGTCATGCATATTAATATATATGTAAATGATTCATAATGTGATACGTATTCATTATGCTTAATGTCATGATGAATATGGAAATTAATAAGGTATAACATCAATCTTTGATCATAAATCGTTATTCATAATCCACATCAATTGGTATTTCATGAATAAAGAAAATAGATATCATATACCCTCTCTATACCTATGGCAATTCACCTATCGACCTCATTTACTAGATTGGAATATCATAAAATATAACCTATATACTCTAGCATTCATTTTCAATATAACAATTAATATTCAAAATCATGACATATGTATCATCATAGAATAATATCCTTTATGCCATAAATTTTCAATAATGCATAAAACATCATTATAAGAGAACATTCATAATTCATTTCCTATGTAGACTCATCATAAGGTATTTTAAGTATGATAAATAAATAAATAAATAACTATAGTGTACTTATGTACACCTTTCCATTATTAATTGAGTTATTAATCGTGGAAATCTTAGATAGCATAAACTTGTTTAGATGATTAGTAGTCACTGCCATTGTTCCTTTGTTGAGTCTGTGAAAAATTTCATTATTCATTTAATTAGTAAATTCATTTACATTTTACACAAAGTTCCTCACTAAAAGGAATTCATACATATCCATTTTATGTAGTTATACTTCAATTTCTAATCATGATAGTCATATTTGCACAATTTCATGTTGTAGCATTACATTCATCATAAGTAGTAATTCTATATGCTTTTCGGCCAATTAAGCATCTTGAACAAATTACTATTCATCATGAATATTTAATCATCATTAAATCATATTTGAATAAGTCATAAGTAATTACCATTATTTATATCATTACACACCCATGCATTCAAGTACAGATGTATATACAAGTCATACATGTAATTCAGCCATCCTTAATGTCCTAGTCATTCTCGCATTCATTAAGTATACTTAAATACCATTGAACTTCATTTGATAACATAATAGACCATTAACCTTATTCATATCTTAACACCTCCACATATTCAAGTACATGTACACATTTAAGTCATATGTAGGCATTCTAGCATGTAGGTCATGTATCTTGATCAATTTGACATGTAAGGAATATTAATCAACCAAGACTCAAACATAAGATATTAATGTCAATTTATATCTCTAAGTGTATATACATGTATATAATAATGAATAATGAGGTTTAGGTATGAATAGCTTTAAGTTTGGAAGCTTGGAACATACATTCATTAAGTTATCGAACATACAAGGCATGTTACTATTCATTTGGCAAGGTACACTATTCATTTGGTATGTTATACTATTCATTTGATCATTTTGTTTCATGAAATCTTCATGTTTTCACCTTACTTATTCATACCTTTATATGACCTTATGGGACAAGTTATGAACTATGAAAAATACTAAAATTTAAGCCATCATCTCATGCACATATCAAAGTATAAATCTAAGTAAAGAAGATATATGTAACTTAAACTTATGAAAACCAGAAAATGCAAATACCATTTATGCGTGTACTTGGACTAAATGAATTTTTAAGTTATCCTTTCAGCCTTTAATATAAACAAGCCATATACCATTAGAAACTAGATTTATCAAGCTTTCATTCAAGCTATAGCATTCAAATTGTCTTATCCTTTAAGGCTTCCAAAAGTAAAAAGGCCGCATGCTTTATATATCTTGCCGAAATGCATTATTTTTGTTACCATTCATGTACCATTGTACATAACATCCCATTTTCATATGTCTTAATAACCTTGAAAATAGGCATGCTACATACCAATGGAAACTAGACTCAATAATATTTAATTTGAGCTATTATATGTAATTTTTGGAAATCATTAAGGTTTTCAAAAAGCAAATTGCAGCAAGTCTTTAAGTTTTGTCAAAATAATTTGGTTTTGCATACATTTGCATTTCTTTATCCATTTAGCATATAAACCACCTTAAAATCATTTCATACTAAATATACACATGCATATACATGTTATACACATACTTTAGTTCAAATGGCCAGCAACCATGCACTTAAACACACTCTAAGGTAGTGTATACACAAGCTCATCAAGTAAGAACCAAAGCTGCCTACTTTTCATCTCTTTAGCATTTTCAAATCATAATTTCATTTTCCAGGCAACCCAACTTCTTTTTCTTCATTCTTACATCATATTCAATCATATTTGCACACAATTACATGACTTACAAACTTTTTCTCTTTAAAATAAAAAGAAACTAAAAAGTGCATTTTTGGACAATAAGCATGCACTTTAACATAACTTCACATATTTTTCTACTTTTCATGCATATATTCATTATCTTTACCATATTTTATCACCACCAACACCTCATACACACTTTAAAAAGCAATTATATCATCATTTACAAGCTACTCAAGTTAGGGTTTGCATGAAATACTCACACATTCATAAAGCTCATATTGGTTGGTTCAAGCATGCATATCCAACATCCCTCTTTCATTTTCTTTCATTATTCCTTCAAATTTCATGCATATACATATCATTCATCACCTTGGCCAAAACCCTCACATGCATTAAACATTAACTATAGCAAGGAATAAGAAGTAAGGAGCAATAAGCATGCACAAGATGAAAACTAGCTTAAAATACCATGAAAAATGAAATCTACATAAGAAATTACCTTAGAGAAGTGATTTTTCCTTAAGCTAGAAAAAAGGTAGAAGAGAAGTAGAAAATATTTAATGGAGAAGGAAAGAATATGATAAAACTAACCCTCCCTTCCACTATTGTTTATATTTGTTTTATTTAATATTAAATTCAAAGGAAGGGGCCAATCATGTGTTGACACTTGTTAACACTTACTTATCTTACTTATGCCATTTTAATTCTTCTTCTTTTATTTAATTATTATTACATCATTTTTGCATCATGTTCATATAAGCATCATACATGTCATACATTACATGAATGTGCATACATACCATATATAAATTGGTTTCTAAAATTAACCTTTTCTCTTCATGAAATGGCATTTATGTCCTTAATTGCTACTTAACTTATAATAAATTCTAACTTCATTTAAACTTTCATTTACATATTTTAACATATACCTTCTTATATAATAACATGTTTAGCATGCAAAAACATCAAATATCATATATAAATTCCATCATTAAGCTTCATGAAAAGCATTCAATATAAGCATGTTGAATTCACATCCATAATGCATCTTATGCACACTTTCATCACTCTAACCATCTTCTCACTTTCTTTTCATTTTTTTCTCTATAAACTCCATGTCATATGGAATTACTTCACCTCTATATCATTTCACAATATTTTCCTTATCTTAATCATTCACGAATCACTCCTTTTGCATTCTTATAGTATAAACATGTCATATATGTTTTTCTTATGCTTATAACTTTTCTATATATACTTTCTTTCCCTTTTTTCACCTTTCAACTAAATAAATAATGTATGTATATACATAATAGTTCACATTAAAACCTTAAGAACATTTAATTCACTAATAATCACCCTTAAGTACATTTTCATTTTATTACCATCTAACATGCATAAATCATATTTTTACCTTACCTTTATACATACTTTCACAACTTTAAACATTTTATATACTTCATGTATTCTCTTACCATGAAATACACATGTACATATATATTTTAAACTCTAACATAATTAATTCATGCTTGCACATTATTATAGCATGATCATACAATACATATGCATGCATGAATTTAAGGCGCGTACGAGGGTGTGACACCTCTAGTATGACATGTCATAAATGTATGTATATGAATGTATGATTCATGAAATGATGTAATACCAATTATTGTCACACCCTAAGCAGCAAGACATACTCCCATAGTGTAATTACAAATCCCCTTAAATGAAAAATTAATAATTACCTTACAAGGGATGCTTAACTTTTTAATTTTTTTATGAAGAAGAAGAATTTATGTCCTTATTAAGAATAATACCAGTGGTAACATATATAGGTGCACCATTAATGAAAATTAACAATCCTATAGATATGAGCCATAACATATTACAAACATTCAACCTGTGTCATAAACAGAACATGCTTAATATATATAATAATTAGCAAACTATACCAAGTTACAACATTTGATTACAAAAATTCTTAGTGGTACCGCTCTAATTATACATATTATATGTATATATCCTAATTGTTTTACTACCAAAATAATAAAATAGGAAGTTGCATAGATCTTGAGGCCTTAGGAGTCCATCGTGATAGTTTAGGTTCTCTACCACTATGTCCAGCTAAACCTCTGAACCAGCTGCTGATAACACTAATCCCCATGCTCTCCCGTGACACTAGTGCCTGTATCCATCAAATGATAAATACTAAGAAAAAATCTCAATGGTGTTAGTAAAAATGATTACAACCAATATAACAAACAAATAATACCATAGAAACAACCATTTTAGCATAAAACAGATCATTTCAGTATTTATCATATCCTATATAAATATAGCTAGATAATTAAGTAATCATTGTCACCCATATCGAATATCACTCTTTACTTGTGAACTTTATCATATAAACATCATAAATTCATAACTAAGTACAATATGACTTTAAAACATCCAGTTGTAACATTCTACACTTTAATTCTATCTATAAAACATATGACATGGGATGGAATATGCTATTGAGAATGCAATGATGAATTGCACTCTCCCTCTATTTTTCCTATATCAATTCCTTTACCTTTGTGATTGTGCATAATTTCGTTGTTGACCCTAACTTTTCACCCTTGTGCAATCTTGGGTTTTTGTCGATTCGGCTCGATGCTGGTCCCCGAGGTCAACCCTGATTTACAAACATGCTTTTGAACATTCTCTAAGTATTTTGGGCATGCAGAACACTTTACATTTTGCCCGAACAAGGTGAAATACATAAACAGAACACATGGGGTGCATAGCACTATGCGCATACTATGTGGTGGAAAAAGATGTTTAGTAGGGCTTACTTTTTGGGCCAAATCTGAAGTGCTTCGTATAACACAACATCTTAGAATGTAAAATAGCACTTATTTGACATACGGAGCATGTTACATTTTGCTCATACAAAGTGGAGCGCATAGTATGCAAAATGGTACATGCTACGCATGTAGCACTATGTACTACACATGTAGCAAAAGAAGCCATTTGATGGGGCCCACTTTTCGGGCCAAATCTAACATGTTCCATATAGCACAACATCCAAAAATACCAAATGATGCTTGTTTGACATGCGGCGCATGTTACATTTTGCTCGTGCAAGTTGACATGCATAGGGGCACAATGCTATATACGTAGCATATAGCAAAATAAGACGTTTGGTTGAGTGCCTTCTTGGGACCAAATCTAACATGCACCACATCATACAATGTCTTAGGGCATGAAATGATGCTTATTGGACATAAGGCATAGATCCCAATGTAGTCATAATATGCCCCACGCAATGGGTCAAAATGCTATGTGCGTAGCATGTAGCACTACATGTTGTGCACATAGCACTATGTGCGTAGCATGTAGCACTACATGCTATGCACATAGCACTATGTGCCACACACATAGCCTAAAAATTTTCAAATCCCACATTGAAAATTACATTTTCCAAACCTTAACATCTCCCATTATAAATATATCACTCGGGATCGTGAAAATCAGTCCAAAAATGGGTTAAAAATGCCTAAACTCTACCAAAATCCATTATCAAATTAATTAAGCACTTAATCAATGAATTGGTTTAGAATTTTAAAGACTAAATAGCACTAGTTAGGTCCCTAATCATGTTTAGAAGCAAGATTGTTGAAGAAAACCTACTGTGGTCAGCTAAATCTTCACTTTTCTTCCACTTCCTTTGGATTTTTGCCTAAATCCTTCAATTTTAGCTTGATTTCTTATTGATTGGCTTCAATCATGATTATTTTTTGTTTACTCATGCTATTTTGTAATCAAAACTACATGTTTCTAGCTTTGATCTACCGAGATCTGAGTCAGATTTCATGTTTTTTGCCAAAAACCTTCATTTTTTCTCTGTTTTTCTAACTATATGTGCCACATATACACCTATGTGCACCACATCTAGCCTATATGTGGTGCACATAGGCCTATATGCTATGCATATAGGTCTCAAATTTCATAGAAAATCAAAATTTCCCTCTGTTTTTGCTCATTTTCACTCCCGATCTAATGAATCTAGCTTCATCAAAGGCTTGTCCATGCCTTTAGTGTCCAAGATCTATCATATATTTTCTAGATCTAATTAATTTTAACCTTAAAATTAATTATTCAAGTTAAATGCTTATTTACTTGATTTGAACACACGTTCATCCTCAAAATGGAGTGCTTCCTTCATTAAACTTGTTGGAAATTGTCTATGGATCGTGTTTTTACTGAAAAACTTGATTTTTCTTCAAATTTCCTTGCTTTGTGCACCACATATTCACCTATGTTCACCACTGATAGCCTATGTGTAGCGCACATAGGCTTATATGCTGTGCACATACCTTTCTGTTTTTCCAAAAAACCTGAATTCGCTTCCGATTTCACCTATTTTTGCTTCTGATCTGATGTTTCCAGCAACATTAATGGCTTTTCTATAGTCTTAATGTTCTAGATCTGTCAAATATTGTCAAAATCTAATTAATTTTAGGTTTAAAATTGATTTTTCAAGTTAAATATGCATTTACTTGAAGGATTTGCAATTCGGATGCCAATTTATGCTTAAAATGAGGTACTGTCATCATTAAACTTACTGGGATTTGTCTGTAGATCATGTTTATGCTAATAAATTTGATTTTCTTATAGATTTACTCCCTACATATGGCACGCATTATGCTGTGTGCATAGAACATAACTAACATGCTGCGCACATAGCATTGCATGCTGCACACGTTCCTTGCATTTTCCCAGAAAAATCACATTTTCACTGGATTTCAAACCCATTTTAATAATTCCAGTAACATTTGATGTTTAATAGTAACTCAAGTGTATTTTATCTATCAAAAATTAATTACATTTAATTAATTTTGGCCTCAAAATTAATTTTTCTTGATTAAATGCTTATTTAACTCGTATAAATGTGATTTTTGATAGGATTGGATTCGAATTGGTTGAGTTGCTATCTCCAATTGTTGTTATGTGATGTTAGCAATTCCCATTTAATTTTCCATGATCAATTAAAAATAATTTTTCTTAAAATAATTTTTATTTATTTAATTTTCACGATTCAGCTCGTGTTAATTCACATGATTATTGCTAAACATTTAATCGGACCTTGGTTTTTGGTTCATACTTTCACGTGGCATTGGACTAATCAAACAAGTCCTAAATTCATTTGCTACTAATGAATTTATTTGTTTATTTGCATTATTCACTCGTGCATTTTTGGCTCATGCTACCCGAGGTGGAAAAATACCCGAAGAGGAGAGGACATTACTTAATGTCCCAAAATGATGTATGCGAGGATATTTTTGTAATAGGAATCCAACTTTGTGATTTCCTAAGGAAACCCAATTATATGAGCCGGTACGTATCAATAATAAACTCTATTCATCTCTTCCTTATACCTGCTCATCATCATGTCATGTCATGCTTATGTAGGAATGCATGAATGTACATGACATGTATGCATTATGTTATGCTATAAAAATTTAATAAGTCATACATCATCATGCTTTTATGAAAAGTTCCTTTAAAAGACCAATTACTAATCATGGAACACTAGTACAAACCTACTATAGATTTTCCCTTATTCATACATCTCAGTGAAGAATGCAATTCTTCCTTCGAAGCACCTTTGACATTACAATGCATTCATTAAGTATACTTAAACACCATTAAACTCCAATTAATAACATAATAGACCATTCACCTTATTCATGTCTTAACACCTCTACATATTCAAATACATGCACACATTTAGGTCATATATAAGCATTCTAGCATGTTGATCATGTATCTTGATCAATTCAACATGCAAGGAATATTAATCAATCATGAATCAAACATAAGACATTAAGGTTAATTTATATCTTTAAATGTATATACATGTATATAACAATGAATAATGAGGTTTACGTATGAATAGCTTTAAGTTTGGAAGCTTGGAACATGCATTCATTAAGTTGCCAACATACAAGGAATGTTACTATTCATTTAGCAAAGTACACTATTCATTTGGTAAGTTACACTATTCATTTGGTCATTTTCTTTCATGAAATCTTCATGTTTTCACCTTACTTGTTCATGCCTTCATGTGACCTCATGGGATCAGTTATGAACTATGAAAGGCATTTACATTTAGGCTATCATCTCATGTACAAATTAAAGTATTAAGCCATGTAAACAAAGTATCAAATCATATAGACATTTAAGGTATGTAACTCAAACTTATGAAAACTAAAAAATGCAAATACCATTTCTACGTGTACTTAGACGAAATGAATTATTAAGTTATCCTCTCAACCTTTAATGTAAACAAACCATATACCATTAGAAACTAGATTCATCAAGATTTCATTCAAGCTATAGTAAGCAAATTATCTCATCCTTTAAGGCCTCTAAAAGTAAAAAGGTCGCATGCCTTATATATCCTGTCGAAATGCACTATTTTATTATCATTCATGTACCTTTATACATGATGTCCCATTTTCATATGCCTTAATGACCTTGAACATAAGCATGCTATATACCATTAGAAACTAGATTCAATAAGATTTAATTTAGGCTATTATATGCAATTTTTGGAAATCATTAAGGTTTTCAAAAAGCAATTTCCACAAGCCATTAAGTTCTACTAAAATAATATGGTTTGCATACATTAGCATTCCTTTATCCATTTAGCATCTAAACCACCTTAAAATTATATCCTATAATAAATACACATGCATATACATGTTATACACATACCTAAGTCCAAATGGCTAGCAAACATGCACCTAAACACACAATAAAGAAATGTACACACAAGCTCAACAAGTATGCACCAAGGCTACCAAATAAAGAGCTCTAAGTAGAACGACATGCAAAACACCACTTTAACACCTCTCAAGCATAGCATTCAATCACCAAATCATATATTAAACATAATTTCATAAAAAGCTTTTCCCCACAACCATGAACAGTACTTGTTCAAGCTTAAGGTAGTAACAAAATAGCACAAAAACTTAAATTACAAGTTAAGCAATACCAAACCACAACCTCCACCATTAAAAGCAAATCAGTTTGGTTTCTTAGTAACCATCCTCTATCAAAATCACACACAACTTCACTCAATCAAAAACCTCCATATTTACACAATCAGCCTTGGCTTTACCCCATAAAAATCACAAGAAAAGCAACATCAAAGAAGATACTTGCATAAGAAGAGGAAAAGGGGGCAGCAACTAACTTAATTCAAGAACCCAAAGAGAATGATTTCCCTTGAGCCTAAGATAAATGTAGTAATTGAACAATTAGAATAGGAATAAAAATTGCAACATAATTGAAAATAACAATTTGAATGCAATTCAAACACCTTTTGCATAAATTTGAATAGAAAGTCTCACACTTTTCTATCAAGGTTTTGTATTTTTATTTTCAACAAGATTATGCCTCACAATCTTATTTTCCCCTATATAAATACAATGAAAAGTCATCCTACCTAACCCTTAAGAGACTTTTCAAAAGCCCTTTTTAAATAATAAATGAATTCAGCATTTTCATGTTTTCACACTCGTGAAAAAAGATTATCACGATCACGATAGCCTTTTGTCGCACCTTGTTTTTGGACCCAGGTTGACTTTGGGTTGATCCAGGGCCACTCCAAGGTTGTCTCGGACCGTTTCGGGCTGTTCCGGGCCAATTCTGGCCCGTTTCAGCTCGTCACCTGCCAGACTTGTATGATCGAGCATGTCTTACCACCGCATATGTGCAATCATACACGATCGCGTATGTTTGTGACACGCCGCATATGCAGACATACATGATCGCATATGTCCCTATTAAATGCCCTAGGGCACCATTCTGCCTAGGGATCCTTGTTTTTGCAAATTTTAGGGTTTAGCACTCAACCTAAGGGGTTTTTGGCGGCTGGGAGAGAAAAAACGGAATTAGTTTGCTTTCATTAGGCTAATTTCAATCAATCTAAACAATAGGATTAAAAATAAACTCACTAAATCACTTAGATTAGGTGGTTTTATTCCCTAACGTTTGGAATCGGGCGGTTTTCTTTTCCTTTTACTTGGAGCTAAGGAGAATCAACAAGAGGTTCGCATTTTTTATTCATTTTTATTGCTTCTTTTATGTTTTTTCTATGATATCCATGCATAAACTGCTGACAATCGATTCATTTTATGGTTTTGTGTGATTTCGTATGCTTTTTCATGTTTTATTTTTGCCTCGTATTTCATGCATTATCATGTGTGATCAAGTATGATAATCTCAATATCATACGCGATCGCATATGATCTTCCCATTCGCATGTCTCTAAAATTTTGATTTTAATTTATTTTTAATTGCCGAATGTTCTGTGTTATGATTTCAGCCTTTGCGTATGATTTGTCAACTTTTTTTTCCTCGATCGCATATGTTTTGTAAAATGCATTTTGATTTACCTTTTTGATTGCTGAATACTTCTTGTTATGTTTACAGCATGTATCTATGTTTTTCTCATTGTTTTGCCTCATTCGCATATCATCATGTACGATCGCGTATGATCTTCACAATATAATACGCGATCGCGTATGATCTTGAATTACCAATTTTGTTCCTTGATTTCGGCATTTTCCTTATGTCAATTTAGGCATGCTTGCGTGATTCGTGCATAATTTTATGATTAATGTCATTTATTATTTGCATTTGTTCCTTTTTACGTGTTTGTTGCCTTTTGCAGATAATTAGGTTAACTTAGGAGGAAGTAGATGGATCGGGCTCGAGGCGCAATCCCAAAAGGCGAACCCTTTGGACTTGGAAGAAGGAATTGGGCCTTGGGCCCACCTTAGGGTCTTTTATTGTTTGAATTATTATTTTGGTTGGGTTGTATTAAATACCAAATTGTTTTCATTTTTGTTTGGTTTTCTTTGTTTTAGGTGGGTTGTATTTGCCCACATTTTACTTTCCGCCTTTAATTTTCTGCATTTTATGCTTTCTTTACGCTTTCTCTATGCTTTATTATATGTGATTTGCCCTCCCTGTATGCCCTATGCCATATAAAAGTATGCTAATCAAACTTAAACCTAAATGCG
>CANYBF010403163.1:0-13098 GCA_948192965.1 Dalechampia spathulata
CACAAGCATAAAAGTCAAAACCATTTATTCAAATTCAATGTATATAACTCAAAAACCAAGTTTGAGTGCCGTTTTCTATCAAGTTTAGGGGTTTGCGACAGAACAAGCAATATCCTTTTTCAAGCTTTAAACGCACTTCTAATTGACATACTCACTATTCTATACTATTTTCACATCATGATCATAGAAATTTCATTATAACATTAATTTATAAATGCACAGTAATACACATAATGCAGGATGTAACAACTCTCTCCCCTTAATTTAAGATTTCATCCTCGAAATCTATCTTATTTATCTACAAACAAATGAGGAAATTGTTGTCTAATGATGGACTCGCTTTCCCATGTAGCTTCTTGCCCTGTATGATGATTCCATAACACCTTCACTAATGGAATTCGTTTATTTCTAAGTTATCTTGTCTCATGTGCTAGAATTTTAATTGGCTCTTCGTTATATGACAAGTCTGATTGAACCTTAATGTTCTCCACTAGAATGATATGTGTCGGATCTGATCTGTATCTACGAAGCATAGATACGTGGAAAACATTATGAATTTTATCTAACTCCGGAGGTAAAGCTAAACGATATGCCAATGGTCTGATTCTTTCCAGAACTTCATAAGGTCCAATGAATCTCAGACTTAACTTTCCTTTCTGTCCAAACCTCAAAATCCTCTTCCATGGAGATACTTTCAGAAATACCTTATCTCTAACATTGTACTCAATATCCTGACGTTTCAGATCAATGTAAGACTTCTGTCTATTAGATGCAACTTTCAACCTTTCTTTGATCAATTTCACCTGATCCTCTGCTTGTTGAACTAAATCAGGTCCAATCATCCGTCGTTCACCAACTTCATCCCAGGGTAATGGTGTTCTACATCGTCTACCATACAGTGCTTCGTACGGTGCCATTTGAATGTTGGACTGAAAACTGTTATTGTACGTAAATTCAATAAATGGTATGTACCTATCCCAACTTCCAATCCATTCTAATACACATGCTCGTAGCATATCCTCCAAAATCTGTATGATCCATTCTAATTGACCATCGGTCTGAGGATGAAATGCTATACTAAAATGCACTTTAGTCCCAAGAGCTCTTTGAAAACTTCCCCAAAACTGAGAAGTAAACCGTAGGTCTCGATCAGAAACAATAGATGATGGTATTCCATGAAGTTTTACTATCTCCTTGATGTATATCTCTGCCAATCATTCTAAACTGTAATCCATCCGAACAGGAATAAAATGTGCGATCTTTTTCAATCTATCAACGATGACCCATATAGCGTCATTTTTACTCTGTGTCATGGGTAACCAAGTGACAAAATCCATTGTCACTCTATCCTATTTCCATTCCGGAATAGACAAAGGTTGTAACAATCCTGCAGGCACTTGATGTTCAGCCTTCACTCGCTGACATGTTAGACATGTTGAAAAAAATTCTGCTATGTCTCGTTTCATACCTACCCACCAGTAGGTTATCTTCAAATCTCTATACATCTTGGTACCTCTTGGATGATATGAATATAAACTATTGTGAGCTTCATCCAAAATCTATCTCTTTAACTCCTCATTTGCAAGAATATAAAGGCGATCTTTATACCTTAACAAACCTTCAGAATCCAAGGTGAAAACCTTCTGTTTACCCAATGCAATCTTCCCCATCTGTTTCTGATACTCTTCATCAATAGAAGCAACTTCTATAATATGATCTGTCAATAATGGTTTCATATGTAACTATAGTTCTGCCAGAATACCATCTGATTGCACAGTCAATAAGGCATTGAGTCTCCGTATCTCTTGTACTAGCATTAACGGTGACTATTGTAGCATAGAGAAAGTCTTCCGACTTAGTGCATCAGCTACTAAATTAGCCCTACTAGGATGATAATCAATAAAACAATCATAATTTTTGATCAATTCGAGCCATCGCCTTTGTCTTAGATTCAACTCCTTCTGTACTCCCAAATACTTCAAGCTCTTATGATCGATGTAGATGTAACATTTTTCACCATAAAGATAATGACACCATATTTTCAAAGCAAACACTATGGCAGCTAGTTCAAGATCATGAGTAGGATAATTCCGTTCATGCGGTTTCAGTTGTCTGGAAACATAAGCAATTACCTTCCTTTCTTGCATTAGAACACAACCTAGACCATTGAGTGAAGCATCGCTGTACACCACATAATCTTTACCTCGAGTAGGTAAAATTAACACAGGTGCTTGAGTCAAATATTGTTTCAACTTATCAAAACTCTTCTGGCAGTTCTTCGTCCATTCAAAAGGAACATCCTTCCTCAGAAGTTTCGTTAATGGAATCGCAATCATGGAAAATTCCTTGACGAATCGTCTGTAATATCCAGCTAATCCAAGAAAACTATGCACCTCCATGACAATTTTAGGTGCTTACCAATTAACAACAGCCTCGATCTTACTTGGATCCACAGCAATACCATCAGCTGAAATCACATGACCCAAGAAAGAAAATTGATCCAACCAGAAAGAACATTTAGATAACTTGCCATAAAGCTGTTTCTCCCTCATCAACTATAACACCAGTCGTAAATGTCTATCATGCTCTTCTCGATCTCGAGAATAAATAAGAATATCATCAATAAATACAATAATAAATTGATCAAGATACTCCTTAAGAATTGTGTTCATTAGAGCCATGAAAGCAGCAGGTGCATTAGTCAACCCAAAAGGCATGACTAAAAATTCATAGTGACCATATCTTGTGCAAAAAGCCGTCTTTGAAATGCTATTCTCTTTAACTCTCAATTGGTGATAACCCGATCTCAAATCAATCTTAGAAAAGACAATCGCTCCTTTCAACTGATCAAATAAATCATCAATTTGAGGTAAAGGATAATGATTATTGATGGTCACCTTATTCAGTTGTCGGTAGTCAATACACATCGGTATAGTACCATCCTTCTTTTTCATAAATAAAACAGGAGCTCCCCAAGGCGATATACTCGGTCGAATGAATCCCTTGTCTAATAACTCTTGTAACTGCTCCTTAAGCTCCTTTAACTCCATTGGTGCCATGCGATAAGGGAGAATTGAGATTGGTTCTGTTCCAGGTATCATCTCAATCTCAAATTCAACTTCTCTTACCGAAGGTAATCCTGGTAATTCCTCTGGAAATACATCAGGAAAATCTCTCACTATTGAAATTTCTGACAATTTCAACCCCTTCTGTTTAGTATCTAGCACATGTTCCAATATCGCTTCACATCCCTGTCTTAGCAACTTTTGAGCATCTATTGCTGAAATCAGACTATAAAGAAGTGATGGTTTGATTCCCTGAATAAGCACCATCTGATACTCTGGATGTTGAAACGAAATAATTTTCCTCTTACAATCCATGACAGCTTGATATTTAGATAGCCAATCCATGCCAAGTATAACATCATAGTCAGTGAATGGCATCTTAATCACATCAGTGGAAAAAATCACCCCTTGAAGAATCAATGGACAATTACGATAGATTCAATTTACCACAGCATCCTTTCCTAGTGGACTAGATACTAGCATTTCATAACCCAATTTCTCACTGGTGATGTCTAATAAGCATGCAGTTCTAGTGTTGATGAATGAATGACAAGCTCCAGGGTCAAATAATACAAGCACAACATGATTAAGAATATAAAAATTATCGATCACCACATCAGCAGCTTGTAATTTCTCCCTGGGTTGCAAATGATAGACTTTAGCTGGAGCCTCCATGTTCTGATTCACGGAACTAGGACTATTCATCCGGCCGCCACCACGGCCTCTGCCTCTGCCTCTGGCTCTATTCATCATGCTATGTACGCCACACATGGGCTAGGTGTGGCGCACATAAATCAACATATGGCATACATTGTTGATGAATCTGTGAGAAAATGAAATCTGTCAGTATAGAAATAATCTACAGACAAAATCTAGCAACTTTAATGAAGACAGTACCTTATTTTGACCTTGTTTCGGCCTCCAGTTTGATAAACCAAACAATTAATTAAGCAATTAATTGAAATAATTAATTTTAAGGCTAAAATCAAGTAGATCTAGATAATTTATGATAGATCTAGAACCCTAAGTGCATGGAAAAGCTACTGGAGTCACTGGAAAATTCAAAACCGGAGCGATTCGGGTTTAAATTGGGTTTTTCTGTGAAAATTGAGATCTATGTGTGAGAGACATGTGGCACACATAGAGCCATGTATGGCGCACATAGCTTGAAAAACCAAAGCAAAACAAAAAATTTTTCAACAGAAACCCTAGATCCGGTCCCAATCTAGGTAGATCGGACCCAAAACCGGGTTTTGGTTCATGGATTTGCATCCAAATCATGAAAAGAAATTTTAAAGTTAAAATTATTTAAAATCAGGCTAGATTTAGGGCAGATCCAAGACATTTAAGGCATGAGAAGGCCTTAAATGGCCTTGAATTGGCCAGATCGGGAAGAAAATCGGAGAAAACCAGAGTAAAAATGCGAGTTTCTTTGAAAACCAATGCCTATATACGCAGCATATAGGCCTATGTGCGCCACACATGTGCTACATATGGCACACATAGAACTATATGTGCAACATATAGTCCCGAAAATTAAGAAAAATAGAAGGAAAACGAAGAAAAATAGGAAAATTACCTTATTGCAGAGGCTGTTCTTCCTTGATCTTGCTTCCTTATGTGTTTTGGGAGCCTAACTAATGCCAATTTGTCTCTAATTCCCTAAGAAAAATTAATTAAGTGTTTAATTAATTTTAGAAATTATTTTGGGAGAGTTTGGCCTTGCCTTTTGGTAATTTCGGGATCCTTAATTCAGACCCCAAGCTCTATATTTATAGAGCATTTTTTGGGGGTGGCAATTTTGTAATTTTTGCCTGAATTTGAAAATTTTAAAGAAAATGTGCGCCACATATAGGGCTATGTATGCAGCACATAGCCTATATGCTGCGTATATAGGTCAATATGCGCAGCATATTGTTGGGAAACCCTCGCATAGGTCAATATGCGCAGGCTTCCGGGATGTGCCGCAAAGCGTATAAGCGTTATTCAACATGAGTAACAACTTTTTAGAACAAAGTTTTTCCAAATTCGGTCCCGAGAAGGCTCCCGACCAAACGTCTTTACTATGCAATGTGTGTAGCCTATAAGGATATGCGCTACGCATGTTGCGTTTTCGCCCTATGTGCTTCGCCTCGTACGAGAAGAACGGAATGCTTGCCATATGTCCAAGAAAGTGCAAATGACATTTCGAGAAACTTTACAGTTATAAGTTTTCTCAAATTCAGCCTCGAACATAGAGTTTTGCTTAATGGGCCCAATTTGGGCCCAACAGGCCCATTAAGGCCAAAACGTGGCATTAAGGATGCCGTGAGTCATGCCTCGCGTAGGCCTTAGTGGAAATGTGTTCTATGCATTTAGAACACTCAAATTTGGCCAAGTAGGGTGGTGGACCCACCTGGGTACTATTTATGATGAATAGTACCCTTGTGGGCCCCACAACATAGAAGGGCCTAAGAACTGGCAAATAGTATGCCAAGCGTTTTGCCTCAAGTAATGCAGCAGATAAGATGTGTTCTGTGCGTACAGAATGCATCAAAGTGGATTATAGTGGGAAGCGGGCCCCATTAGCGTTTAGCGGACCCCACAGTTCGGTGAGCCTAGAAATGTGGCATTCGGGATGCCACAGAGTGTGCCTTGTGTAAGGCAGCAGCGGAATGTATTCTGTAAGTACATAATACATGAAATAGGCCAATAGAGGTATCGGGCCCCACTAGTGCCTGGTGGGCCCCACAGCATGGTAAGCCCGGAATGTGACATTCGGGATGCCATAGCGTGTGTTTTATGTAAGGCAGTAGCAAAATGTATTCTGTAAGCACAGAATACACAGAATAGGCTAATTGGGGAAAGCGGGCCCCGCTTGTATACTATTCATTATGAATAGTGACCTAGGTTCAAAATGCAATATTTTGCATTCTGTACATCCTACCATGCGTAGGTAGGTGTGAAATGTATTCTGTAAGTACAGAATACATAAAATAGGCTAATAAGGGCATTAGGCCGTACTAATACCCTAGGTGGGTCCTACAGCGTAGTGGGCCTAGAAGATGGCATTTGCGATGCCGAGCGCTGTACCTTACGTAAGGCAACTGAAAAATGTATTCTGTAAGTACAGAATACACAGAATAGGTTATTAGGGGCAGCAGGCCCTGCTATTGCCTGGCGGGCCCCACCTATATACTATTCATGGTGAATAGTATCCAGAGCCAAAATTGTAATATTTTGTACACCAGAATACCCAAGAGAAGCCTACAGAGGCCTATGTGCATAATCGAGGTCGATACGGAGACTAAGACCAAGCCGAATCAACAGAAACCCAAAATCGCATGATGGTGAAAATTCAGGGTCAACAGTTTGCCCCCTAATCAGGATCATTTTGAGGCGACACGTGTGTAAGTCGTCAAAATGCGATATGATCATAACATGACTTTTCATAGGGAGTAGGAAGCGTACCTGACTCGTAGGGGTGCTCACGTTGAGGCTTAAATCCCAATTCTGCCACTGAGAGCCCGGTGCTCGGGCTGGAAGATCAATTCTGGCCTGATAATCCCAATTATGCCATTGGGAGCCCAGTGCTCAGGCTAGATGACCAAGGCTGATCAATGGTCCCCAATGGGACTGATGGCAACGTCGTGAGTTAATCATCTGGAACTAGCATCCAGATGCCTATGCACTAGGATTTAGGAACCAAGTGCTTGGTTCTGTGATCACTGCTAGATCAGGTGGTCAACTGCGGGACCTGGACGACCATCTGTTGGATATATTCTCGTGCCATCATGTAAATGTCAGATATCACTGAAATGGCTTTCAGGATCCTCTGTTGGGTCTCTGACATTTCTGGTCGATGATTTTGACCAGTATAAGTACCCCAGCTTCATTACTGGGGACCCTACGTTCAGGCTATTCCGGTCAAGGCTGACTGGTGGTCACTCTAAGATCGATAGCTTCCTTACGAGTAATTCATCTGAAATCTACATTCAGATGCCTATGCATTAGGATTTGGCAATCAAGGGCTTGACTCTGTGATCTCTGCTGGATCGGGTAGTTCTACAGCGGAACTAGAGTTGACCTTCTGCTGGGTCGGGGTGATCAACCATCAGATCTTGTTCTTGCACCACCAAATAAGTGTTGTCCTGTCTCCAAAGTCTGCATTTGGGACCCTTTGTCGGAATGCAACACTATCTGGTCAACGGCTTGACCAGAAGTGAAAGGCTTGACTGCTTTTGATCATCTGTTGAATCAATTTCCTGTCTTTGCCAGATATAGGAAAACAATTTATCAGTGAAACTGGTATCGAAATGGTCCAAGGAAAATACCTGAATTTTTGAGTATCAGTCTGCTGCATTCTGATTGATTTTTTGGATTTTTCACATGCTACGGCTCATGAAAATTGGGCTCGGTGGAACAAATGACCTCAAAAAATTCTGAAATTTTTGCCAGAGGCCTAATTCTTCATGTGCATTTTTATGGGACCCAGGCGCACATTGGCAAGAGTGCACAGTGCCAAGCGCATGTTAGCAAAAATTGCAACGTGCGATGCACGTTCTCCTATGTGTGGCACACATTGCTTGGAAATTTCATATTTTCGAGTTTCCAATCCAAAAATTAGTTAGTTTTCTCTGAAAAACTTGATTTCCTCTGAAACCTCGAATAGAAAACTTTGTGATTTTGCAGAAATGGCTAGAATTAGGATGCAACCGACCCCCCGGGATCTTGAATCTGTCCCAAGTTATGCTCTAACTGAGCTTACAACTCGTGATGCCTATTTTGGAGCCCGATTTGGCAATGCAATTACGGAGACTTTCGCCATAGACTCACATCGGTCCCGAGCTCCTCCCAAGAAGGTGAGTTTTCTGTGACTCGGCTTGGTTTTTCAGCTTTTATGATTTTTCAAAAAATTGAATTTTAGGCTATTTTTGATGCATTTAGGCTTGTGTTAGGCTAGAATTTTATTCTAGGCTGAAGCTAAGCTTAGGTTGGCTTGTGTTTGTCTGATTAGTTTGGCAAAAATTGCATTTTTCGACGCGGGTTTGGGCCATATGCAGCACACATAGCATATAGAAACGGCTAAATTGCCCATTTTCCAGCCATTTTTTAGAGAATTACGCATTTTAGGGCTTCATAGGCATGAATAAGTACATTTAAGGCTGGAAGGAGGAGATCTGTACCTCTGAAACTATTCCATGCACTCTATAATTCAGTCTGAAGTCTGACCTGAATTTTTGTATTTTGCAGAGGGAGCGAATAGTGGACCAAAGTTTTTTTGGTCCGTATATCACATGCTTCACTGGCATGGAGAAGAAATGCAATAGGCTCATCATAACTGCCATGATTGAGCGATGGATGGATTCCACACATACCTTCCACTTACCAGTAGGTGAGGTCGCGATTACTCCGGGGATATTTGCTGGAATCACCGGGTTAGAATGCACAGGGTTGCCTGTTCAATTTGACGCTAGGTTGACATCACCTCGTTGGCTGTATGGGGCAATCTTTGACCTCCTAGGGGTGTCAGCCAATGTGCGAGGAGGGCACAGTATTTCTTACGATTGTCTCCAAGAGGCAGTGCTGGTAAAGAGGCTGGGTCGGACAATTTCTGTAGATCAGTATACCAGCAGCTTTCTGCTGTATGTACTGGGGTGTATGCTGTTCAATGATAGCTGGAACAGTGTCCACATGTCAGTGTTATGGGTCCTTTGTGACTTGGAGTCCATAGGGTGATATGATTGGGGTAGTGCTGGCCTAGCCCACCTGATGCATGGGCTTGATTACTATAGTAGGCACTGTAGGGACTGCTTCATCGGGTGCTAGCAAGTCATGGAGGTAAGTAGAATTCTGTTAATTCTGTTACTGTAGTGTCTGTCCATGTCTTGGTGATTATGCACATTGACCTTGCAGATCATGGCATATGAGTTTGGGTTACTGCCAGAGCCTAATATTCCACATGGGGTACCATTCGATTTTCCTCGTATGCGGGCGTGGTGCGTACCAAGGTGAAGGCTCGGCTATACAATGGACGAGTTGAGGGAGCACCTCAACAATTTGACCTGGGACCAGGTAAGAAGAAACATTTTAATTAGTATTAAACTGTATTGAAATGGTTTAAGAAATACCTATGTAGGCATCTAATTTCTCTTCATTATTGAATAGGTGCGTCCCTATCCATGGAATAACATGCATCCGAGGCTGGAGTACGTGACAATCTCGATGCGTAAGGATAAGCAACATATGTTGTTGGAGGGTCTTGAGAGTAGACTCTTCTATTTAGGCAAGTGTGTTGTGGACTAGCATCTGGGGACAGAGAGCTGGGTGGAGCCTGTTGCACCCCCACGTGTAATGTTCTGGGCATCTTGCACTGACACAGACCCAGAAGTGCTTGCTGGATTGACTGGTATTCCCGGGTAGGAGCCCCTGTCGGACTCACCAATAGATTACTCTTCTTTCATCCAGTTGAGGCTATTGGGGCTTGTAGAGCTTTCCACATGTAGGAGCTAGCATGATCGATTTAGTGGGACCAGAGGGAGATCCACTTCCCATGGCAGTCGAGGCAGGCGTCATGGCTCATCAGGAGTCGGGAGTTCTTGGGATGGCGGTGCTTCAAAGAGATCCCATGATTCTGGGGCAGGTGCAGTCCCACCGGTAACAATGTCAACTACTCCAGAGGTGCCTCCAGGATATGGACGTTCGGCAGACTTTGTAGAGGGTGAGCTGATGTGGCCACAGAATCCTCTGATCTTTACTTATGGCGCAACTGGGTGCCCTTATGAGACTTGCTTTCTGGTGCCAGCAAGGAGTGAGATTGAGTTTGATACTCCAAACATGACCCATGTGAGTATGCGTGTTTTGATGCACTTTTGATTTCAGTGATCTGACTGTGCTTTGATCTTGCAGGTGCATCGAGATGCTATGGCAGATGCTTCAAGATTGCTGACAGGACTGCGCCATTATCATACGTCTGAGATACTGGATGTTCAGGTGAGTACATGTAATGGAATGCAAGTGCATGAATATGCATGGATGCATGACTTATATGCCTGTATGCTTGTATTTGCAGTCCAACAGGCAAGTGGAGTGGGAGGAACGCGACCGCTACATCCAGATGACGGAGCAAATGGGGCGTCAGACTAGAGAGCGCTACAATATTGAGGTCCCTGACAGTCCGAGTCCTGAAGATGATCACTCCGGGGAGGATGAAGCATAGAGATGATGTAGCATCAGACTCATATGCATGATGTCAGAATTCTATAACTCTGTATCAGAATAGAATAATATGTTACAGACTGGCCATTACATGCCTAGTACGTCAGGGCTGTTGTGTACCAACTGTGTGAACAGTCAAAAGCTTGAACTGTGTAACTTTTGGATTTATTAGTGGAATCTAATGCTGTTTGCTGCTTATAAATACAACATGCATTTTGGTTTATTGGCAAAACATAACTCATTTACTTTTCTTTGTAGAAATTAGATATACAATGACTCAGGAATCCTTGTCTGCCTTCCGCGCTCTTTCCCGTCGTTAGGGAAATGATGAGTGGAGTCGATTGGGTGAGATCGGGCTCCAATATTTGAGAACCTTCCAGCAGGTCTCAATTAACCAAGCTTTTCTGCATGCTACTATGCAGTTCTAGGATCTGGAGGTTCACGTATTCCGGTTCGGGCATGTAAAGTTATGTCTAATGTACGAGGAGTTTCTTGCCATCCTCAAGGTTACCTGTAACATGACGGCAATGCTAACAGTGCCAGTGCCTGTTGGAGATGCGTTCTCATATCTGATCAAGGCTTTTAATGTTAGTCTATTGGAGGTGGGATCTCTTTTGACTATAGATGGCTTTGTAGATCTTATTGCCCTTTTCCGACTATGCGGTCAGAAATCTGTAGAAGACCCATCATGGCTGAGGGTAGCTAGATTTGGACTATTGACATAGTTCCTATTTGTCAATCCATCCGGCCATAGAGATTTGCTGATTAGGCCTGTGATAGACCAGATTATGGAGGGTCAGACCCCTTTTCCCATGGTCATTGCGGAGACTATCCTTGGCCTGGATAAAGTGAAGTGTGGACAGTCTGAGCGCTTCAGTGGCAGTCTGCTCCTTCTACATGTGAGAATTCTAAGTTGCCTTTGCAAGTTTTCAACTTAGAAAATTTATATTTTTGCCCTAGCTTTTGCATGAGTCACCTTTTGTGAGGTTTTTGGCTCATCGGGCTTCTACTTTTGTTTTCAGACCCTAACTTTTGCTTGAGCTACCCCCTTGGGTTTTCAGCTCAGCGGGTCGCTCTTATTTTTGCCTGAGCAGCCTTTTGCAAGGTTTTCAACTCAGCGAGCTTTTATTTTTATTTTCTTTTATTACAGGTCTGGCTCCAGGAAAAGCTTGGCATTCTGGCGCCACCAGCAAGGGACTCGCAGAGATATCTTCCTCATAGCCATATGCGGAGAGGCTATGCCTTCGGTGAGGTGAGGACAATGTCATTCCAAGGCTGGATTGAATGGATGGGGACTCGACCTGAGAGCGAGATCAGGTGAAGCTGTCCCTGGTGGTGCATACAACACGTGACTGTAATGACCTACATAGATTGTATCCCACTGTCGGGATTCAGTCGTTGCAGGCACTACAGTCCTGCTAGGATCTGTCGTCAGTATGGCTAGCGGCAGACCATACCTTGGCTAACGGAGTTTGAGGGAGGTAGGCTAGTGCCTCGCTTCATGGAGCATATGGAGAGGACTTGGCCTCGCCGTCGGATAGCGCTGGTGGAGATTCCCGGAGCTGGTCCTGCCACTAATGACGAGTATAAGCTGTGGGTACTACACCAAGCTTGAATCCTATACTATAAGATATTGTTAAGCAATAATATATAATAAAGGATGATAATGATTTATGTTTGCAATTTGTATTACTTATGGCTAAGTTAACGAACCTGCATTCCATTTGCATTAATGAGATTAAAACATTTACATGAAAATGTTAAAACCAACATAGAAGTTCTAGACGTGCATCAGACTCGACCTCTGTTATTGACCAGCCTCGTACGAGATTTTATGATCAACTATTTTAACGCTCTCCTTTTGCTTTTAAAGAACTCTAACTTTTGCATGAATTGTCCAAGTGGATTTTCAACTCATAGCAAATTTTCTTTGGCCTTAACTTTTGCGTGAACCGCCTATGTAGGTTTTCAGCTCACCAGGCTTTTCATTTTTTATTTTTGCCTTTCCTTTTTACCCTCTGCTCTATATAAAGTATTTCTTCAGCCGGTCAAGGTTGACAGGTTCTGAGAATTCATTCCTTTCCAAATCTGAGATGCGAACAGCACCTTTGGAGAGGATCTTTTTAACTAGGAATGGGCCTTCTCAGTTGGGTCTGAACTTTTCTCGAGGTCACGAATAGCCAGCCTGACTTGCTTCAAGACCATATCACCTTCCTGTATGGTTATAGGTTTGACTTTTTTGTTGAATGCATTGGCCATGCGCTTCTTGTAAAGCTGTAGGTGATAGAGAGATTTCAGCCATTTCTCATCAATAGTGACCAGCTGCTCATATCTGACCCTTTTCCATTCAGCTTCTAGCAACTGAGATTCCAGAATGACCCGAAGTGATTTCAGCTCCACTTCAATTGGCAATACAACTTTTGTCTTATAAACTAGAGAGTAGGGAGTAGCATTCGTAGGACTCCTTATAGTGGTTCTGTAACCCCATAAGGCGAATGGCAGCTGCTCATGCCAATCTCTATAGGTCTGTACCGTTTTGGCTAAGATGCGCTTAATTGTCTTGTTAGCCACTTCGACCGCCCCATTAGCTTGAGGGCGGTAAGGAGAGGATTGATGGTGCTTAATCCCATATTTCTCCAGCAAGTCTACAGCTTGGGCCTAGAACTGTACTCCATTATCTGACACCAAGTGATGCGGCACCCCATATCGGCATATGAGATTCTTCTTTATAAACTTGGCAACCTGTCTTGCCCCTAATTTACCATAGGATTCTGCTTCCACCCACTTAGAGAAGTAATCAACGGCTACCAGTATGTACCAATGTCCATTAGATGCG
>CANYBF010403172.1:0-15174 GCA_948192965.1 Dalechampia spathulata
TGTATGCTTCTTTGAATGCCTTATGCCATGCAAGAGTATGTTAATCAAACTTAAACCTAATTGTGTGCTTAGGAGCTTTCATTAAAATTAAATAAGTGAACATAATAAAATTGAACATTAATAAATTCAAAATCCCGAACCTAAACTCTGAAGAAATTCAGGCCGCTTTCCAACACGAGAAAGCCCGGGTTTTATTTCGTAGTTTTCTAGTCATTCAATTGAATTGATGAAACAAACTAGGTGGTGACTCCACTTAATAACCTCGACGCAATTTTTCTAGGTTAAAGAACAATCAACTATGAAAGTACGCCATTGAGAGCAAGCACCACGGCATCTCACGCCGAACAGTGTGCAGCGCTCCCGCGTTCGGGGCGCGCTACTCTTACAGGATGAGTTGTATATGAAATGGTTGTAACAAACTCATGAGGATGGTAAGCTTGGATTTGATATTAGTACGGATGGTTTATTATTTTATCAAGGATGTAGATGTATGCCTAATGATATGACACTGAAGAGGAATATTCTAAAGGAGGCTTATGAATCACCATATGTTATGCATCCTGGTAGTACAAAGATGTATAGGGATCTAAAGAGGTTTTATTGGTGGATTGGTTTGAAAAAGGACATTACAGATAATGTAGCTAAATGCCTCATTTGCCAGAAAGTGAAGGTGGAGCATCAGGTACCCATGGGATTACTTCATCCTTTAACTATTCCAGAGTGGAAATGGGAACGAATTACTATAGATTTTATTATGGGTTTACCGTTGATTCAAAAGAAGTATGATGTAGTTTGGGTGATCGTTGATAGATTGACTAAATCTATTTATTTTCTACTGATTAGAATGGATTATAGTTTAGATCGGTTGGTGGAGTTATATATCTAGGAGATAGTGAGATTAAATGGTGTGCCCTTATCAATAGTATCATATCAAGATCCATGATTTACTTCTAGATTATGAGGTAGTTTTCAGAAGGCTTTTGGAACTAGAGTAAATTTCAGTACTGCTTTTCATCCCCAAACATATGAACAATCGGAAAGAGTTATTCAAATTTTGGAGGATATGATGTGGGCGTATGTTTTAGATTTTGAAGGTAGTTGGGATAAATATATACCATTGATGGAATTTGCTTATAATAATATCTATCAATCTAGTATCCAGATGGCTCCTTATGAAGCTTTGTATGTATAAAAGTGTAGAACACCGTTATGTTAGGATGAAGTAGGTGAACAAAAATTAATCGGGCCAGATATTGTTCAGCTTACTGAGGAGAAAATCAGAATTGTGAAGGAGAAACTTAGGGTAGCCAGTGATAGACAAAAATCATATGTGGACTTGAAAAGGCAAGCATTGAATATAATATGGGTGATAAAGTGTTCTTAAAAGTTTCACCTTGGAAACGGGTAATGAGGATTGGTAAAAAGGATAAGTTAAGCCCAAGATTCATAGGTCCATACGTGATATTGGAAAGAGTGGGTCCTTTGGCATATAGATTGGCTTTACCCCTGGAATTGGATAAAATTCATAATGTGTTCCATGTATCAATGCTTCAGAGGTATAGATCGAATCCTTCACCTGTATTACTAGTGGAATGTATTGAAGTGCAACCAGATATGACTTATGATGAAGAACCAATATCAATACTAGCCTGTGAATTGAAGCAATTATGAAATAAGCATATACCATTAGTGAAAGTTCTCTAGAGATGTCATAAAGGTGATGAAGCTATGCGGAAGCAGTATCCTCACCTATTCAAAGGGAAATTTCAGGATAAAATTTATTTTAAGGGGGGAGAAATGTAACATCTGTAAATAAGGGCTAGAAGAATAAGTATGAGAATGCTTAAGTAAGGAATCAATTGAAATTACAATAGAAATAATAATAGGCAAATATTGGTGTTGGTACGAGCGTACCAGTTATGGTACGGGTGTATCGAATAAGAGGTATTTGTATGGACATACCGTATGTTAAGTTATGAGAGCGAAAATTTTGCAATAGCTTTTCGTGTGGGCGTACCAATAGTTGGTACGGCCATACACGATTGTAAAATAAGGTTGTACGGGCGTACAGGGTCTAGTACGATTATACGTGACACAAAATTGACTTTTTAAAATGTAAAATTCAGATCCCTCATTTTCTTCAGCGAATTTTCTTTCAATTCTTCTTAAATTCTTTGGGTTTTGAGTTAAAGAGAATGAATTTTCCAAGATACAAAGGCAATTGATAGAGGTAAGTTGATTATTTAAGCTTTTATTGATTTGTGTTTAGGTATAAATATGTTAGTAATGTTATTGATTGATGAATTGGAGTTGTGTAAAGATAATTGGAGGAAGGGAATTATGTTGTTACATGTGGTTTTGGTAGACTATGAAATTAGCATGTTGAAATATCTGAATTAGAGATGAAACTCTGTCAAAATTTTTATTAGAAGTCTGTAATTTGGATAAGTTAATGTATAATATATAAAATAGGAATAAAGTTAGCTATTGAATGAATATTAGGTAATTTTGGTATATGGTAATAGTTAGGAGTGAATAGTGAATATTGATAATTCAATAATTTTTATCGTAGTTGAAAAAAGGAGTGGTTAGGCTTATTATGATAATTATGTTGCTATGCAGCAGAAGAAGTTGACAAAAGAGTGCTAGAAAAGGGTAAAAAGATATAGGAGGATCTTTATCGAGGTATGTGCATAATAAGCGAACAACAATTATATTCTGCAATGGTTTTAAGCTTTGATATATATAATTGACTGTTTTCTACAATTGGTTACAAAACAAATATCGATGTTATTTTGGATATCTTGTTATAATGATTTTGTTATTTAAATGATTTGTTTTTCATGATTGGTTGCAGAATGAGTATTTCAGTTGTTCATATCCTTATCACAGATTCTTTGATATTAAAATGGGTTTTTACCTGAATTTGATTTTTGGATTTATTTCATATGATTTAATTGATTTTATATGATTTAAAGAGAGTTTGAAAGGTATATGATGTTATTATTTTGATATATGATTTGGAAAGAGTTTGAAAAAGGATTTGTATTTCATAATCGATGATTACCCGATAATGATGAGACAGATAGATGATTATAAGATATTCCTCTTTGGGTTGAAGGTTGAGTTATTGGTTCCCTCCTCATTGAGAGGTGTGCACACTAGAGTATATGATATCACCTTAGGGGTGGGATTGAGACACATCTCCCATCCGGGTTATAGTAATGTGTTTACAATAACTTGTGATATAGAGTCACCTTAGAAATGAGATTGAGACCTATCTCCCATTCAGGTTGCAGTAATTTATTTACAGTAACTTGTGACTCAGATAGTATGATGAGATATAGTCACCTTAGGGGTGGGATTGAGACCCATCTTCCATTCAGGTTACAGGTAACTATGACTTGTGACATGATAGTGAAAAAGATAAGAAAAAAAAAGAGAAGGGAGAAAAAGAAGAGATTTATGAAAAATGATCTATTGGTACGATATATATATATACTATTATACTATTGAAAAGTTTACAATATATAATGTATATTGAGTTTACGAGTTTGGAAATGTTTAATTCTTTTGCTTGTTTCAAAAAGAATGTTATTATTATTATGTTAGTCTATTATGCATCACTGAGCTTTATACTCAGCGTTCCTTCTTATGAACGCAGATCATAGCAGTAAGAAAAGCAAGGAGTGATTGAGACTCGCACCTAGAAAGCTAAAGTTGTAATGGAGTACAGTTAAATAGTTATATCGTAAGTGTGTCTTGTTAAATACGATGTAAACATGCAACTATGTAAAATACCCAAAGATAAAGAGTATTTATTTATGTATCTGACTTATGTATTTTATGTATGTGTATAAATCAAAGAATATGAAGTTTGGTTGAAATTAATTAAATTGCTATATGTTATTGTTATTTTTTTTAGTAACAGTATAAATTTTGAAAGACCCTCATTTTCTTGATCGAAAGTACGGTCGGACATTTCTTTTTCGCTACGTTTAGTTTGAAATTTTTTTTATAAAAGAATTGCAAAAAAATTTTTAACATCCTTTGTAATATGTTTAACGGATGTCGAGTTGGATTAGAATCTGTTAAGCGTATTATGGGAGCATATCATATCCTATGCGAGGGGTAAGGTTAACACTTAACACTTTTAGCAAACTATATAACATAATTCATAAATCTTAACCTAGTAGAAATTTGCATGGCTATTTTATCAATTGTAACCAAACAAAAATAATTTTTCATAAGCAAGTACAAGATATAATAGCTTAAATCCTGTCAAATACCAAATGCCTTAATCAATGCTATCAACAAGAATAAGATTTTTACAACTTACTTTCAAGGAGACTTAGGATTTTTGAGATACTCAATTCAGCTCTAAAAAGAAGGTCACTCTCCCATTATTAATCTTTCCACACACAAAGATTGTTTTAAGGGTATTAGGTCCAATCTATCTAACTCAACTCACAATGATATATATTTCATCACCTTTAGGTGGTGTTCTTCTTGAATTATTGATGGTCTACCAAAGGGTATAGTTTTTTCATCAATAATGTCTCTAAATGCATAATTTGCTTCAGGCAATTGAGTGTTATATCTCTCAAATCAATCAATGTTGGTAAACACACTTTCTTTTTCTTTTCTTTTCCTTTTTCTTTTCTTGTTTTTCTGGTCTTGAAAATTTTCATAATTTTAGAAAAATAAATATTTAGCAAGAATAAACATTTTCATACATGTGCTAACAAATGAATCATGCAATTTTATCTGAGTTTAAGGTATGCACATCTTCTTTTTAAGCTAATATCATAAAATCCATCATAAATTGCTTAAATGCTAAGCACTCATCCAAGTTTAATCACATAAGAATACTAATTTCAATCACCATTCTTAAAGTCTAAAGTCACAATACAAAAATAAGCTAACAAATTTTGAAAAAGAAAATAGAATTTTAAAGATACTTAAAAATAGAAAAATAGCAAACTATGGTAAAAAAATTAATCAAAACAGCAACTAAACTAGAAAAAATAGCAAAATAACACCATATATATCACCCCCACACTTAATAATACAAAATAAAAGAAATAAATTTTTATTAATGAAAAACTAAATTACAAGAATAAAATTCTAATGATAAGTTTACCTCTATAATCAAAAAAAACCTTTCATTTATAGAAATGGAAAATAAATAATTAAATAACTAAATAATCTTCTAAGATAATATTCCTATCTCTTATTCAATATCTAATCTGATTCCTAAGGAAAAAAACAAAATTTCAATTTTAATTTTCATCAAATTTGGTTTTTGCGAGATTTTTATTCTCCTTATACCCATAGTCACTGGTCATAAGCACTTAATACTTTTAATTTGCTGACAAAACATGTCAAAACGTGTCATTTATCTTGCTTTTTAACTTTTTATCTAAAATTCTTGCAAAACACATAAATATGCAAAACATATAAATATGCAAAAGTAAACTATTTTAGAAGGTTTATGCACAAAGTAGATCAATAAAACTACCAAAATATGCATATTTTACGTTTGATCAGAAACTGAATTGGATTATTAGATAGGTTAGTCTAAAAACTTGATATATACTGATCTTTAAACTCTTTCCACCTTTTATCTAAGATTGTTGTTATTCTAGGACTATCCATTGAAAGATTAAATAAAGGTACTAATCATACTCAAAACTAATCTTACATCAATATATTTATATTCTCCTTTTAACTTATTAACCATTTTCATGAGTTTTGTGAGGTTGATTAATGGTACATCCAACATTTATAGTTCACTACTAAAAAATTGAGTTATAGACTCAAATTAAGAGACATCTACTATTGATTAGAAGTTGAATCTTGATTCATTGTAAATAATGTTGAGGTCTACCTTAGATATTTTCTAGTCTAAACATATTTTATATGGATCCTTATACTTGAATGATTCCTCATGTACCAAAATATTATCCAAAAGGACTAGCTCTTCATCTATGATAGCTTCATCATCATGAATATTTATGCTGTCTATAAATTAGATTCATCATTATCAGTTTCATGTTTAAGAATTACTTTGTAAATTGAATCTATTTTAGAGTCTATATCAAATAAATTCTCTTATGTTAGAGGTTCATACACTAGACTCTCATCTTCAAAGAAAATTTTTTGAAGATTTTTTCTTTTATTTTTGTATGGAAATGAATCAACTTTATGGTTTTTTGCACTATGAATCCAATAATAAGAACAGTTGCCTAAGGGTTTTCCCTTAAGACACTTAGGTTATCTTCCATATTTTTTTATGTAAAGCATTTATCATATTAGGGTTTTTTTTACCTTTCTTTCTCTTTTCAATATTCTTCTCCTATATTATTTAAGTTTCTTTTTAAAAGAATACCCTATCTTAGATTTTTCTTATGATGCTAAGGATATACTTAATTTAGGAATAACAACTTTTATTCAAATAAGAAAGATATTTTGCATCTTGCCTTACTAAAAGTTTGCTACATGTCTTTTTCATGACATACCTTATTGCTTGAATTCATCCATCAAAACCATCCACTGCCTTATCTTCTTTTAAGAGGAGTAGAAAAAGCCATATTTGCCACTTTTAGCAAAGGTTTATGCAATTTAATAAAAAATAATTATGACATGTAATTTTGAGATACTAAATTTAAATTATAGTAATACTTTTGAAATTCACAAGCAAAATTGTTAAAATAACACATGTCATAGATTTGTAATTTCATTAAAGCTATTAAAGATTGTTCTTTTTTAATGACTCTATAAACAAGGAGAAACCATAAAATTCTTTTCAAGACATCTATCAGTATAGCTAAACTATTAACAGTTTTTTTATCAATTTCATCCTTGATAGAAGTATGAGCTACTAGTGATTCTCAATATTTTTTAACATTACTAACCATTGTGGCTTTGCATAGTTAGTTGGCTCTATATTTAATAATAAATATGATCATGATTATCTATTTATTAATTCTTTTTTATGTATGTTTTTCATAATTTAAATTAAGAAAAATTGCTAGACTAATTACAAATCTTAGAGGATCATTCCTAAGGATGAATTTTGCTTTTATCCAATGAGAATAATTAAGCTTGTATATAGTCTTCTACATAGATACAAGTTTGTTAAAAGTTTTTATCATTTATGTGTAACAAAACTTTATCTATCAATCCTAAAGACTTTCTAAGACTCTAATTCAAATAACTATTATTCATGTTAGTTGTTTTAATTCCAAGATATGTTATAAAAGGAATCATTTTTTTCTTTGCTAAATTTTAAAATATCTTTTTTAATTATGGATCTTTTGGAGCTTTCATAGATATTTCTCAATTAATTACATTAAGTCTCTAATTCATCAATTTTCCTACTGCATTTGACAAAAAAATTTGTTTCATTAGTGAATCTCTTAATACTCATTGTGAACTGAATTTTTCTACGAGTAGGTTCACTTTGTTTTGAATGTTTTCAAATAAAATAAATCCAGATGGATTATTTGAAGCCGAGCTTTTAGTATTATTACTCATTAAGTAATTATTTAATCAAAATTTATTTTTTATAAATTTTCTTTTGAATAGTATTACTTTTATTATTCTAGAATTCCTGAATATTTATTTGTTAAAAAATCCAAATTGAAAGTTTAAAGTTTTTTATTATGGACTTAATTGTTAAATTTTATTATCTTTAAGGATAAAAAGGTAATTCAAAGATAATTTTATTTTTAAAAAAATAAAAAATAGAAGAAGGATCATATGAGACAAAATACATTATTTGAAAAAATAATTTTCATTTTACATTATATAAGAAAATAATTTATAAAACACATTATTTCCGTATTTTACTCCTTTTTATTAGCTTATAACTTTCTTCAATTATTTATCTATATCAAGAATATTTATTATATTCAACAAAAAAACTTTAGAGATGAATGATATTAATAAATAATACTTCTTATATTGCCTTTTCTTTAAAAAATGTTTTATAGAAAACATAAAATTAGGAAGATTTCGGTAAAAAAAATATAAATTCTTAAAGTAATAAATCAAAAATATATAAATGAGATTGAAATATATATAATATAAAATTAATTAATTTGTTCAAAACTAATATAATCCTCTGTATTTTTCATGACTTCTATGAATTTATATCTCTGATTTTTTTAAAGAAAAACTTATAGAAAACCCACTGCAGCAGGATGAATATAACCCTGTACAGAAGTGCTCATGGAAAAAAACGACAAAAGACAGAAAAAAATACATTTCTTTGAAATATTTTCACAGAATTGTCAAATCAAAATCCATGCATGTGAACACGACAGAGAAGACGTATAGAAAGAGTAATTGTATTTTGTATTGAGAATTATAATTTTTAATATGATATTGAAATAAATGAAAAAATAAATTTATTATAATCATAATTTATACACATGTTAACTTTATATTAATTAATTACCTAATAAGATAATAAGGATTAAATTGGATTAGATTATGTTATGCGAAATTTAATGTATTAATTTATTTTAATATAACTATAAAATTATATCATTTGTAATAAATTTTAGAAGCTAATTGTATTTTATGATATTTAATTGTATTTTATGATATTTAATGTGAAATTTTGAATATTTGAATTGACCACTAGGCCCATCACGGTATAATGTAATCTATGGATGAAAATTGCGAGCCTGTTTATTATATTCATAGGTCTTCTCTGTATTGGTTTTGGTGGAATGGTCAATTTCCAAGACTCTAATCGGAATATTTGCGTCCAGGAATTTTCCCGCTATGTATAGAGCAGATCGACACCAACAAAAGAAGAAGAAAAATCATATAATCATGATATACCCTCCTCGACAATACACTCCCAAACCACATGCAATGTCTTATTTTCCATTTACAAAAAGGATAATGTTGATTTCATAAATTTATTATTTTCATTATTTTACCCTTGAAAAGGAGTTTTTAACATTAATACGAAAAAAACAAATTACTAGTTAAGTTAATATATAAAGAAGATAAGGGGAAGAAGCAACGTCGAATACGAACTAACATAACAAGCAAATGCAATAATCTTTAACAAGGACACCTTCTCTCTTTTTCTATATCAAACATTTCTCAGTTGCCCATCATGCTTCTTGGTTGATATACTGAAATATAACATGTGATATCATACAACACGACAATTGTGTTTTTAAAATCTTGTTTTGACAAGTTTTTGCAGTCTTAAATTCTTAATTTTTGTATTTCTTTTTTCGGCTATGTATATAGAAAAACGAATAGGGAGTGTGTGGTGGATAAATGGGTTGCAGAGGCTGACGAAGGAAGCATCATCGTAGCACATGCCTCTGCTCGTGGAAGTAGGAATGGATATCACTTCATTCCACATATGATATTTAACGACTTCCTCTCCCTCACATGCCATTTTAAAACGACTTACCTACGATTATTTTCCTTTTAATAATTAGAGTATTTTCTTACCTACATTCCCTAAATAATTATTAATCATTAATTTAATTAAAAATACTTATTAAGTTATCATATTTTATTCCTATTCAGTTTACCATATTATGTTTGTCCATGCCATTGCGTATCCTATTCACTCTTTACAAAAAAAATTAAATTTTTATATGATATTAGAATTGAAAATAATTCAATAATTGTACAATAAATATCGATTTGGGGGAGAATTCAAAATCTGAAAATGATGAAGATTAGCTTTGACAAAGCAAAAACAAAGACTCCAAAACTGGAATAGGCTTAAAATTACAAAGAAAATCATGACGAGACTAGTACCAAGAGAGTATCCATCTCCCAATTCTCCATATCCAATTAGCTGATCAGAAACAGCGACAGATACAGAAAAGTGGGTCCTTTTGATAATAGTCAAAAAAGTATTTCCCAATATGTAATTTTTATAAAATAAAAGAAAATGAGATGAATTTATTAGATTATGTACTCTAATGGGCTCAAAATGAAAATATTATACACCTAAATATATATATAGAAAAGCTGATTAGCAGTAGTAGGCTAATCGGTGAACGAGTCGATCTCTAAGAATTCCATTGTAAAGAGCAACTCTATTTGCAGGAATTCCTCTTCCTTTACCACCATCACGGCCGCCTCTGCCTCCGCCGCTACTGGTGTTGAATTTCTGTGGAGAAGAAGAAGAATTTTTGGAAAGTTTAACAATGGCACCATGTTGTCTTCTAAACTCTTGTCTTGAATCCATTACCACGTCTTCTGCAAAGTGTACTCTTTTATTCTTCTTGGTTTTTTTCTTGCCATCTTCGAAAACCACCAAGACAAACATAAGTAGAGAAATTAACAGACAAGACGAGGAAAAGAGAAACAAAATATTATTCAGGGTTTACCATAGGAGATGCTTGAGCGAAGAACAGCTTGTTGTCGAAGAGAAGATGGTTGTTCTAAAGGTAATACAGGTGCAGGGAAAGATTTCTGAAGGCGAAGAACTAACAGAATTACGGTACCGGAGACGGCCATAGCGGTGGCCAGAACAAGTCCTTGAGAGCACAACACGGAGGCCATAGTTGATGATGATGATGATGATGATGAATAGAGAAGAGAAAGAGAAGAAACTGAATAAAGTGTAAGCAGAAGAGAATATGCTTTGTGGGGTTTAGATTTTACCCTTCAACTTGGCGACAGGATTATACACACACACACACACACATATATATATATATATATATATATATATATGAATATGAGTGTATCGGAAACAACAAAGAGTTTTTATTACTATAATCAGAAAAAAAAACCGCATAATTATATTATTTGAATTTTAAATTATTTTGATTCGAAAATTGCAATTTTATTTGTGCACTCTCCTCCCCTGAAATAATTTCAAGAAAGTTAATAATTTTACCCTATATCTATTAATCATATTTGATTATATAATTTTTGTATTTGATTTCATAAAATTGTACTAATTAATGATATTTACTATTTAATTGTTATATTATTCTAAAATGTAAAAAATTATGATTATTTATTTTGGAACAAAAAGAGATATTTTTTCATTTAAAAAATTATTTAGGGCACTGAAAAATTGGAGATTAGGAAATAATATAAACAAATGAAAAAAAGGTAGTAGTGATGGTGGGTGGAGTTTAAGATTAATTATTTGATTAGTTGACTAGTAATACGGATTTCTCTCTGGTTTATTATTAAAATTTTGCACTAATCCTAAAATTGAACTATATTATCCATTTCATCATTAAAATTAAATAAAATTATATCATGTCCAATTTTCATCATCAAATTACAATAAAAAGTAATGTTGCAGGCATGTGATACTTCTTTTTGAAAATCATGATTAAGGTTGCGAATAGAGTAATTACATTATTATTGGTGTTCTTGACTTTTGCTCTGCCCCTGCAACACACTTCTCTTACTTCCCTCATTTATTGATATTTATAATCAGGATTAATGGATAAAGTTAAATTTTATTTTGTTTAAGTTTAATATATTGATTATTAAATTTTAAACATTCTAATATATTATAAATTTAAATAAAATTAATAAATATAAATTATAATATAAATTATATATTTTTATTTAAAAAAATAAAAATATTATTAATTAAAAAATTATTTTTATAAATATTTATGATTTTATATTAATAATTAAATTAAAAAATATTTTTATTTATTAAATTAATATATAAATTTAAATGAATTAAGTATCATTTAACTTAATTTTGACCTATTTATGAAACAAAATAAGGGTTTCAATTTTTTTACATTTTTATTGATAATCAGTTACTCACTGTTGGACTAAATAATAATTAATTTATTTTATTTATGTAAATCTGTTTTTAAAAAGCTGTATTTTTATATACATATTAAATGTTTCTACTTTTTATTTGGTTATGTTTTTTTTGTTAATGTTTGAAAAATTTTCCAATTAAATGTTTAAATTATCCACTTTTTTCTAATTCAGTATTTGAATTATACATTTTTATATCAATTAATTATTTAAATCACATGATGATTTACTTGAATTTTTAAGTAATTTTATTCATATTTGAATAATTAAATATAATATTACAAATTTTAATTACCATTGATTATTTAGTTGACAGATTATATTTTACGTTTTTATATTTTTAACCAATATACTTCCTTTGCTTTGGTTATTTCATTAACATTAGAAAAATCATTTATTAGTAATTTTTCTATTGAAATATTATCCAAAAATATTCAATGAGCAAGTTGTTAGATTTTTTAAAATTCAATAAATATTCCTTTTATTCATCGACATATTCGAGAAATCTCTTTGTTGCAGATGTTAATCATTTCTCTAGAGACAAAAGGAAAAATAGAAAATGCCAGACCACCGGGCCACCACTCGCCGGTCATCGTCAGTCTCCGGCGAAAGTTTTGCTTTGGTTTATGTGCTTAATTATTGAATGACTTGAATTTGGTTTAAATAATACATTAACAGCTCATTCTCTCCTTTGTTTTTCCCCAAAAAGACAGTGCTGGCTTTTTATTCTATTTTTTTTACTATACTCTTTTAGTTTGATTTAGATGTTAGATATCACTTTTATATAAACACTAAAAAATATTATAAATATCAATATTTTAAAATATACTAAAAATTTTCTAAATGATAAAACTATGAGAAATAGGATTATGTCAACTCAAGACTAAAAAAAACATTGCATGCTCTTTTAATTCTAAATAATATTGTAATAAATGTGAATTTCTTCATGATTTGGAAAAAAATCATTTAAAAAATCAAATAAATAATAACTAATAGTGATTACCTAATTTGGGTTAATCAATCCTATTTAAATCATTAATTTATGAGTATAATAAATTTAAAATCAATATAAATAATAATTAAAATCTTAATCATATTAAAAATATGAATTTAATCTGAATTTAATATGGATAATTCGATATAATATATTTGACATTATTAATTTACATACATACTTAATAAATTTGATATAAAATAATTTATATAACATGAAATGAAATAACATAATTAATCTAAATAATATAATTAAAATAATATAATTTTTTTAAAAATTAATAAATTAAACTTTATATGACATAATTTAATTTTTAAATTATATTTAATTCAAGTAGATCAATTTATGAAATGATTCTATTTTTATTGTATATAAAAGTTTAATATAAATCTAACACAAGCTTTATTATGAATAATTCATACTATACTCGTAACATTTTCATATTAAAATGATGGATCATTCTAATTAATGGTAAAAATAATTTTATAATTTTCAATAAACATCAAAATAAAAAATTGATAATGTTTTAAGACCTTAAATTTAAAATAATAAAGTAATATCATGGTAGATTAAAGCTGCCGACATCCGGTTGCAGATTACGTTTTCCCAATGTTATGGGAACTAGACGAAGATAAGATAATTAATTTGTTGCGTTGGGATGATTCAATTTCTTTGTTGAATGTTGAAGAATGAAGGTTTTTGTAAGTCAATATCTAATCATAGATTGGATTCACCCAACCAATAGGATTAGAGTTTGAATTTTCTTGCTGCAAATTTCTTTGCCTCCATCCCTTTATTATTTTAATCTTAGTATTCCTTTTTTAAAAATGTTATTTATTTATCAATAATTATTTATTAAAATATTAATATAAAATTGTACGATTATTTCAATCTTATTTTTTTCAATAAATATTTATCAACTTAAAAATAACTCCACAACTTATTTAAAAAATAATACAAAATATAATAGAATATTATATTATCCAAATTTTCATATTCAAACTTGACTTAAAATAATGAATAATACTAAAATCTGAGGCTAAATCTAAACAAAAATCTAAATCATTCATAATAAATATATAAAACCTAGTAAATTATCTTCTTTTAGTATTTATTTCTTTTTTTTCCTTATCCCTATAATTGTTTTGTTTGATTTTTTCATTAAAAAGATTTATTGGAATCATGCATAATCATACCAGAACAACTATCTTAAGATTTTTATATAGCTAGATCTTTTCTCCAACAAGTTCTAGTATAGTAAGTTTATTTTTCTTACAATTCTTGAAGGATCTCGATACTATAGGAAACTCTAGTTAGGTCGAGCATGTTTGGTATATCTGTACCAAGAGCTTTGTGATTTATGTAGATATCCATTGGTTGCACAGATCTCTGACCCACTATTTCTATTGGATATTTGGGCATGGGAGAGATTTGCATTTATAGCTCTCACAAGTAATCTAAATCCTCTTCCTTCAAATGCTCCTTATGGCAGGAGGTACCATTCCATTAACTTCATTCATCCAAATTCTATTATTAACTTTTCATTCATCCAAAATTGATATGTCTTATCCATTATTATATTATAGGTGGACCACAACTAGGACTGTTATAGCGATTCCTACCCATGTCATCTCTGACATACAGTTACGGTTTGATATTTCATGGGTAGATGATGTATGTATTTTAAAAATTTTTTACACATATATAATGTTGTATACATGTCTCTTTATCTGATAAACTAATTGTATGCTTTTTTAGATAATATGGGAGCCTTATCAATAGGACGTTCTGGATGCTTTACCTCCTCAATGCTTATAAGGCCAGCATATTTAGAGATCAGTTGTTCCAATATTATGTATTCATATAGTTGAGTAGCACCAACCTGATAAGGTCCTCTATTAGTTTGGACTAGCCTAGCCCATCCCTCGTCCACCCTTATAGACTGAAGATTTACATCAGTATGATTTGCCTACTATACATGTTAATTGGGCAGAACGACATTCAAGATGGATAGCATTATGAGATAATTGCATCCAACAAATTGTTCAGGCTCTTTTTGCTTCTCTACAAATACATTACCATTTCGAATATATAGAATGTTATCGTAAAGTTACGAGAAGGTGGATTACACCTCGGGGTGTATAATTTGGAGCTTCTGTAAACATCTAATCTTATAATTCTTATATCTATTGTCACGTCTTCTGGCTGCGTAACATGCTCCCGTAGAATGATTACTAATTCCCATTAAGAAAATCAATAATCATCCTACAAGGGATTCCATACATTCATAATAAGTGCGGAAATTTTTTTTTTTTGCCAATTTATTTTAACAGTCCCTGGTTCAATAAACATTCATTATTAAATACATACCATTGTTTTTA
>CANYBF010403458.1:0-15208 GCA_948192965.1 Dalechampia spathulata
TTTCTTCCAAAAGAGTCTTTACCTACTAAAGCTAAGCTAACACCCTACTTTCGTGACTGCTAAGATTAACTTCAGCGATTAAGTTTATTTACTACACCTTGTGCCTCCAAACTAATTAACTCCTATGTCTAGGCAGTTATCGTTGGGTGTTCTTAAATTTGTTCGGTTAGATTAAACCTTCTTTCAAAGCGATTAACAAAACTAATTCGATGTTTTTATGTTAAAAGGCCCGTTCTAACAATCAAACACCATAAGTATGAATCACAATTTAAGAACATAAAGAGGTAAATGAATTCATAAATAAAAAAGAATTAAATATGTTCAAATCATCATCCAATCCAATCCCTACAACTACTATCAAATCATATCTGGAAAATAAATAAAGCAGAATGACATAAAGAATAAAGAAAATAAAACCATAATAAATGTTTAAAACTAAAATACAAAAAGATTGGGATAAAGAGAATCTCGATCAATTCCGCTGCTGCTGCTATTCCGTCTTCTATTCTTTTCGATTCCTCCTCAGCTGCTTCCTCAATGTCTTGATGAAAGGCTATGAATAAGAATAGAAAATAGAAGAGAAGATTAACAATCAAAATAATTGAATCTCATATTCTCTCCATCTCCCCCTAAACCTAAAACCTAACCTAAACTCTCATAATCGTGAGTGAATGAATGTATGTGTCTCCCCGGTCCTCTCCCCTCACGTTCTGAGTGAATAAAACCCTAATAACTGTCTCCATAAAGTAAATGCATCCTAACCGTCTAATTATTATGATCCTAGGGCTAGAAAAAGAAGGGAAAAAGTGACCTAAATGTATCACACGAGTCATGTAAATGTTACACGAGTCGTGTGGCTTTCGAATCGATTAAAAAGAGCAAAAATAGAAGGAGGCCGAATGGTACACGAATCGTGTATGGCATCCACGACTCGTGTATGGCTCGTAGGGGAAGAAAAATGCAGAAAACTGAAAAGAGCGAGCCTTACACGACTCGTGTAAGGCATACACGACTCGTGTATGACTCGCACCACTCGTAAAAATGCTAATTTCTAAACTAAGATGTGGAAATTAAAGTTCTAAGACCTAAAACTATTATTTAACTATAAAATAACACCTAAGAAACTTATTAAATACATGTAAAATCCATCTAAATAAAGCTAATTCCTAAGCTATATGAAATATCATGAGAATTATGCAAAACATGTATGAAAATGTATGAAATTATGCTAAGTATATAATATATGAATATGATGCATGAGAATATGAATAATGCATGAAATATTATATTATATGCTTATGTTTGAAGGGAAAAACATGAAAACAATGCTTAAAAGGACCTTATATTAAGGGGGAAAATATAGATAAAAATCATGGTTATCAGTTTAATATTATTTTTCATTTTATAGATTTAGAAATCATATTTGAAATAGAACATTCATTATTAGAATTTGGTACATATAGTGTTAAAAATAATGTGATGTAGTAGGTGTAAATCCATATTATAAAATTTCATCACTTAATATTTTAATAGAGTATCATAGATAGAAAAAGATTTCAATTGATATGTTAGATTTAGGATGTATTTCGCTCCAGAAAAAGACTTAAATCATGCTAGGAAAGTTCATATGAGCAAGGAAAGTTCATATAAGGAAACTAAGTCAATTTATTAGTATTGAATAATTAAGGATTTACTTATGATGATTTGTATCTTAAACCTAATTTTCCATTATTATTTTGTTCATTATAGTAAGTTATTTTGCTTTTATTTATGTTATTTTATTATTTTAATTAATCATCACATTTATTAGACTAAAAAGTAAAATAAGTATTAGTAATAATGTTTAATTTCTTTATGATATTTTTTAATTTTAATAAAATATCATTATTATATATATCATTTAAAATTATATTATGCATATAATTTTAATCTTAATAAAATTTTATTATTATACATATTTTTTTATAATGAGATATTTATCATCTTAAAATTTTATTATTAATGTAATATTTAAAATTATATTGTAATGGATAATTTTAATTTGAATAAAATTATATTATTATATATATTATTTTTATACTAAGATTTTTATCATCTTAAATTTTTTCATTATAAATATTATTTAAAATTTTATTATAATTTTTTGTTGTTATTTGAATTAAACTTACATAGAAATTAATAGTTATTTTCATTAATCATTATTTTATCATTATTAAAATATTTTCATTAATTTTTATTACTCAATTAAAATACAATTAAAGAATATATAATAAATACATTTGACATACTATTAATTATATTTTAGTTTTCACAGAAAAGATAAATATTTTTAAATCAATCAATGATATTATATTTAATTTAATTATGACAAAACTTAGTATTTTATTTAAAATAAAATTTCTATAATATATATTTAGATAAATTAAGTACATATTAGTATTTGTGATAAAATTATTAAATAATAATTAGTTTTATAATTAAAATTGTTAGTATTTAATTTTTATATTTATTTTAAATAGGTAAAATTAGTATTTTATATTTGAATTTGAATTTAATTATTTTAGATAAAAATTAATTTTTATATGAAAATTAAATAAAAATTAAATTTGTAAATTAAAATTATTACTACTTAATTTTTTATATTTATTTTAGATGGATAAAAATTAATATTTATAATTTGATTTTAATAACATTCTTTTAGAGAAAAATTAGATTTTATATAAAATTAAATTGAAATTAATTTTCTTAAATTAAAACTACTGATAATTTTTAATTTTAACTTTATTTTATATAATTAGATAAAAAATTAATTTTATAAATTTAAATAATTACTATTTATTGTTTTATATTTATCTGATTTTGTATAAAATTAAGTAGAACTTTATTTTTACAAAACAATTATTATTATTTCTATAAAATAGACAAAATTAGTTTTATATATTAAAATTATTGTTATTTTATATATGATTAATTAAAAATTTGTCTTCATATTTTAAAATTATTATCATTTATTTTTTTATTTTATATAAAATTTAATAAAAATTAATTTTTAAAATTAAAATTATCACTATTTTCTTTAAAATTGTATTAAAATTATTTTTTATAAATTAAAATATTATTATTTAGTATTTTATATAAAATATGATAATAAATAAATTTTTATAAATAAATTTTAAATTTTATTTATATAAAATTAGATAAAAAAATAATTTTTGCAAATTAAAATTATTATTACTTAAATTTAATGTTTATGTTGTTTTATATATAATTAGGAAGAAATTAATTTGTAAAAGTTAAAATTATTATTAGTGAATTTTTATATTTATTTTATTTTATATAAATTACATAAAAATTTGTTTATATAAATTAAAATTACTATTATTTTTTAATATTTATTTTGTTTTATATAAAATTAAATAAAAATTAATTTTAATAAATTAAATTAAAACTATTAATATTTTATAAAAATTTAGATGAAAATAATTTTTAAAATTAAAATTATTACTATTTTATATAAACTATCTTAAAATAATTTTTATAAATTAAAATTAAAATTATTTGATTTTTATATTATTTAAATGGATACAATTTAATATTTCTATTTAATTTTAAATATAATTCTTTCATATAGAAATTAAATTTTCATAAAATTAGATTAAAAAATTAATTTTAAAAAAATGAAAAATGAAAATACCTTTATGATTATATCTTTTTTCATCTTTTAATATATTATGATTTATCATTAATTCATTATATTATCACGTATATATAATATACTAGAAAGATATCATTTTAATGTATATTAAATATTTAAAATATATATTTTGAAAATGTGTAATTAAAATTATATTACCTTTATGATTATATCTTTCTTTATGTTTTAATATATTATGATTTATCATTAATTCATCATATTATCATATACATAAAATATATTAGAAAGATATCATTTTAATGTATATTAAATATTTGAAATATATATTTTGAATATATATAATTAAAATTATGATTTATAAATTGTTTAGTATTAATTTAGAATAAAATTTTAATATTTTAATAATCTTTAATCTCAAAATATATTTTTATAAAAAAGTATATATATATATATATATTATATTAAAAATAAGTTAAAAATTAAAAATAATAAAAATTTTCAAGAAAATAAAAAAATAGGAATAATATTTTTGAAATAAAAAAGCATGATAGCATTTTCAAATTAAAGAATTTTTTTATATATTTTGAAAAATATTTTGAAAAAATAATATTTATGTAATTATTCTTATTTTAATACCGAATGAGTCTGTTAAGTCTGATCTTCTTTCTTCTAGACACGAACAAGCTGTAAAATTTTTAAGTTACCTCAGTATCGGATATTCAGTTGAATATTTTATAAATTTTAGAATAATAGGCCAAATTATAATTCTGAAATTGTAAACCATTATGGTATCTATCAGGCAGTATATTTCGGTTTGATTCAATAAAACTGAACTGAAATAATAAATTCGGTTTAATTTGATTTGAAAATTTTGAATTTAAAAATTATTTAATTTGGTTTGATTTAAAAAAAATAAAATGTTTAATTCGAAAATAGAAATAATTGAAACAAATGATAAAAAAATTAAAACTAAATTGAATCAATTCTATTCAATTCATAAAATTTTAAACCGAAAAAATTTTAATTCAGTTAAATTTTATCTATTAAAATTTTTTAATTCAATTCAAATACCAAATCAACCCAATACTCTCCTATAATCATATCTAAAAATCTTAACTTACGTATGGTACCTTAAAATATTGAACCGCTGGAAGTTGCATCGCATCAACACATGTACAAGTTCAAGGAGGATAATAATCTCAACATAAAATTCCAAATACAAATAATTCCTTTGAAATATGAGATAAAATTAAATCTCAGTATAAAAAGTAATAATTTAGAATAAAATCAATAAATAACATAAATTTTATATGCTGAATAAATCAGAAGAGGGAAAAGAATGATTTGAATCAACATCTGTTTCTAAAGCTATCAGCTTACTAGATTGAAGATTCAAAAAAATTTAAAAAAATCTACTTAAATTATTTTCAAAATATCAAACATCATCAAATCCGGATGAAATCTGATAAAACCTTAGAACTATGTTAATAAATCTGTGGAGGATAGTAGGTGGCGAGTTCTTCTAGATTGCAAGGATGATATCAAACGTAATTGATGAGTATAAATCTTTTCAATTTAATTTAATGAATGGTAACTGCCGTCTGAATGCGGAGAAATATAGATGCTAGAGTTATTTACATGGAATCTAGATTTGGAATAGATAATTTCAAGGAAAAAAGTATACGGAATGAAAATATCGATGTCATTAGCGCTATAAGAGCCAGAATACATCGTTATTGGTAAAGCTAACTTAATGACAACATTTTCTTTGAAAAAACAATGAACTTTAGAATCTCATATTGCGTCTTGAACGATTCATTTTCGTTAAAATAAATATTTGATTTTTTATTTTAAAATGTCTAGTTAAATTATACTATTTTTATCAACAATTAAAATGAACTAGCTATTTAAAATTTAATTAAATAAAATCATATTTCAACTTGTTTATTAAATAAATCAAACTAAAAATAAACAATATTCATAATCAATTTTTATTAGTTTAAATTTCATAGGGTTTCGTCCATAAACATTGAATTTTTCATTTTATTGTTTAATTCAAATAAAAATATTCTGAAGAAAATCTATTATGAAAATTTTAAAATGTTTCTTTTTAAAAATTAAGTTTGGTTTTACATTTAAGATAAAGGTTTGGATGTATTTATCTTTCAAAAATAAATATTGAATTTCTTTTATTTACTTGGATAATCCTTACAAAAACAGTCAACACATTACACGATTATTAATAAAATAAACATTAAATAACTAAACTTTCATATTTTTAATCTTTTGACATAATTTTATAGAGCTTATAATTGCTATTATTGCTTAATTTTTTTATAAATTTAATGCTCTTTTAAGCTATGTCTTTTATGCATTTTACTTTCAAACTTAAACATATCATATAGTAACTCATGCATTATCCATCCTTCCATGCATCACATTCATTTGATAGCATAATTAGCATAAATGCATGCATTTAGCCACATATCTCACATATTTTTGTATTTCTTTAGTTTTAAGTTCAGAATCTTGTGTTATAATCATTCTTAGCTTATAATTAGAAGCATTCTAGCTTCATGGTGCATGTTTTGTACATTTAGGAAGTCACTTCATGCATAATTTTATTAGTTTTTGGTAGCACGAGTCATGTTAAAGGCACCATAACTCATGTTTAAAGGAACACGAGTCGTGTTCACATTGATTGAGAATGCATCTCCATATTTTAGGTTGTCACAAGCTGTCATGGCCAACATAACTTGTGTTGGCCTCAAAAATACTAAAATCAACTCTAACAAGTTCAACACAACTCATGTTAAGCTTAACATGACTCATGTTGAGTCTTTGTGCCATGAATTCTCACTTATTTCTTCCTCTTTTTCAAGCCGTTTAATGAGGCATTGAAGGGTCATGATGCATTATAGGAAAAGAACCAATTTTAGATTGTTTTTAGGGGAATATAGGAGGGGAACTAGGTTTTTGAAAGGAATTATCTCATATCATACATTAGCTTAGGTATTTTTTCATTAGAGATTGACAGAAATAGTACTTAGGGTTTATTTTTATTCAATTCTTATTCTAATTTTCTTAGATTTTTTATATTCTAGCACTTTATCAAAGGATTGAGAAGATTGTAGTTGAAAGAGAAAATAAAGAAGAGGTTGAAGGAAGCCTTTAAGAAATTACTAAAGCTTTTAATTCATTCATTTCTTTTTAAGCTTAATTTAAGTATCTATGGTTGTATTTCTTTTCATTATCATGTTACTTTATAGTTTATTATTTCCATTATAATTAATGTTTTGTTCATAAGGTTGGATGACGTTTTGAAGATAATGTTTATTTTCATTCAGCAATCTACTCATTTCTTCATGTTCTTATGTTGGAATTCATGTCTATATTGTTTGCTAGCTAGAAAGGCCCTTTTTAGCTAGTGAGCATTACTGGTTTGTTCATTACTTTGAAAGAAGGATTATCATAATTGAACAAACATAAGAACAATGATTTATTAACTACCTAGACATAGGAATTAATTTAATTAGAGGCTTAAATTGTGGTAAGCGTGCTTGATCATTAAAAGTAACTTAGTAATCATAGAAGTAGGTGTTAGTTTACTTTTAATAGGTACTTAATCTTTTGAAAAAAAAAAGATTCTTACATTTAAATACTACCTTACTGAATTCTAAACATGATTAACCATGGATTAGTTATTTATGCTCTGACACGATTTCAACCTTGTGTTATTATATATTATGTATATTAACCTTAGTTAATTAACATATTAGTTACTTTTGATATATAGTAATGAATGATTGGCAATTTGTTTGCCTAAATAATCAATAAAAGCAATGGCTAGTTATAGGTTGGGCTTTCATCATGACTTAGAGTGCGACTTGCGACAGACGGTACCAAGGGTCTGCTTGGAGTGAAAGTACGGTCTTCTCAAGGGGTTATCTCGAGGAATAAGACTTACTCAAAAGAGTCATAAAATAGAGTCACCGCCAGATAGTTCTGGATTTGGTTTAATCAACCCATAGCATGAGTGTTAAGTTAAACTCTTCATAGATTGGTTTAGGTGGTGAAGATTTATTTTCTCAAAATTTTCAAATTCAATTTTACCATTTTAGTTAGGTTAATTATCTTAAGCAAACGAGCAAGCAAAAGCATAAAATAAACATGTAGTGTGGCATGTTATAGCTATAATAATAATATAGTACATGTGATATTATGAATAGGGTATGGTATCATGATATAGCAAGTATGGCATGGTATCATGATATGACAATGAAGGTCGATGGGGCATGACGTGTGTAGGGTGTATAGAATGATATGACATAAGCATGACATGGTAAAATGATAACATGGCATAGGTATGACATGGTATATGTATGATATAGAATAGTGATATAACATGTGCATGATACAGGATAGTGATATGGCATTTGTATGACATCACAATGATATAGCCTTTGTATGACATAAATATGACATGACATAGTGATATAGCATATGTATGATATGACATAGTATAGGCATGATATGACATATATCATAGCAAATATAATGGCATAATAAAACACATCTAAATGAATAAAAATTAATAATGGCTGGTGAAGAGGATTGAGAGAGATAAAGGGATACACGAGGGAATAAAACTAAATTACATATTTCAGGGGAAAACTATTAAAATAGGGCTCTATTCTATTATAAAAGATCTTCAATGATACAAAAATTTAAGATGTGTAGTAACATCTCCTCCTCTTGAGAAATAGTGTTGCATGATATAAACTAAAATGCATGAAAATGAAAAGTACAAATAAAAGATATTAAGCAATAAAAGGAATGCTAGGATATTTTTTATCAATCCAATACCATATGGAGCCATGAATCAAAGGATCAAACCTCTAAAATGTATCTGTAACATTTATGTTAAAAAAAGGACATACAAGTCAAATCATGAAAAATCAATTTTAGGCATAATTATAAGATCATTTGTAACATCATTTAAAATTAAGTCAATCTTCTAATCAAGGCTTATAATAGCAATAAACATAAAATTACAATTAAAATAGCATTTAATTGAATAATTAAATGAAATTGGATTGATTTAATGATAAAATCAATTAATTTGATCATGAAAATTAAAATTAAGAGACTGTAATATCCTTAGTATTAATTAGAGTATGGATTCAACACTTAATTTGATTTGAATCACATCAATTGCAAATAATTTAAGCCAAAAATAGCATTTAACTCAATTATTTAATTTTGAGGTCAAAATTAAAGAAAATGTAATGATTTATGATGAATCTAAATCTCTTGGATTACTTTAAGACCATAAATGTTATTAGAAAAATCAAGAAAATTAAAAACTAAAGCAAGATGAATTGAAAAATTTTAGATTTCTATCAATCTAAAATAATATATGCATCATACAAAGCAATATATGCATCGTATATATTAAAAATTTGATTATATACATCATATAAAGTGGTATGTACGATGCATGAAGTATAAAGTAAACTATATATGATGCAATAATGGTATATGCAATACATATAACATTTATCATATTGAAAAATCAAGTTTCATGGTGAAAAATGCAAATTTATGCCGATTACTCAATCGTTACAGACCATTTAAGACATTTGCAAGTCTTAGATGGTATTGTAGCATTTAGGATAGCAACTAAAAACTCAAATCAAGTCATGAAATTGAACAAAATCAAGGAGAGTATGGAGAAAATCACTTACTAAAGCTAGCAAAGTTTTAGCCTCCAAATCCAAATGTGAATAAGGTTTTAGTGAGATTAATTAGTCACTAAATCTAATTAGATGTTTAATTAGGTAAGATTTAATTCCAAAAAGTTTTAGTTCTTAGGATTAAATTATTTTTGACCATTTTAAAGTCAATACCCGAAGGGTATTTATAAGATCCATTGGGTAATCAGCTAGTAATCAATTGGTAATATGAGAAAAAGTGGGGTTTTCAACTATATATGTCACACAAAGTAATATATGTGGCACATATAGTTGGAAAATCAACTATATATGACATACAAAGTGATATGTATGATGTATATGGTTAAAAACTCACTTCATATGCTAGCTTACATAAATCATAAACAGGATGCATTGTATGTCCAAATGACTCATAGTGCTATGTAACATATGTGTACAATATTATTTTGACAACGGGAACCTGTGTCATATGAGCCATAAAGAAAGGGGAGTAAGTTGACAATACGTGCGTACAAAACGACTAACTTCATGCGCTGCCTTGAATGAGCCAAAAGCTAGATGCACCATATGACCAAATGACTTATGTCATTGTAAAAAGCATATATATAACTCAAATTCAAAAATGGTACTAAGTCATATTGAGAAAAAATATGAAAATACACTTGCATGGGTGAAAATCCAGTATCAATAGTTTACCCACTGATCGGGATCATTCTAGAATGATATAAAAAAAAGTCAATAGAGTGAGACCTAATCATGATATGGATTTTTGCCTAGAGTCTGGAATATCTCTTAATCGATACTCAAGCTGAGGCTTACAACTAATGTTGAGGAATGAAAGATGATCCATTGGGGATGATCCATTGAGGATACATATATTGAGGTGTGTGATCAATGTTGGTCGATATGCATTGCTCATGCTTAGGCTTGTATACCTAACTCTATCATTGGTAGCTTGATGCTTGAATGAGGCGATCAAAGCTGATCGAAAAATGGTGCTTATGTTGAGGCTTGTAATCTAATTCTTCCATTAAGTGCCCGATGTGCGAACAAGATGATCAAAGGTGACTTCTTGAGGATACTAAGCTTTATAACCCAATATTGGCATTGGGAGATTAGTGCTTGGGCTAAATGATCAATCATGCGATGCTCATACTAAGGCTTATCTATCTAATTCTACTATTGGAAGCTCGATGCTCAAGCAAGCTGATCAATACTGATCAGTGATCATTTGCAAGACCAATGGCTTTATTATGAGTCTTAAAAATCATCTAAAATCTGAGTTCAGATGCATACTACCAGGGTTTAGAAATCAAATATTTGATTCCATGATCGCTGTTAGATCGAGTGGCTAACTATGGAACCTCAATGATCAACTACCAGATCAAGATCAAACAATTACTAGTTTTAAGGTGATCAACTATTGGATCGATGTTCGTATATCAAATACATGTCTGATATCTCTAAAATAGCATTTGGAACCCATTGCTAGAATTTGAAATTTCCTAGTCAATGGCTTGACCAGTAGTCAAAAGTTTGATTGAAACTGATCATCTGTAGGATTAATTTTCTATCTATGCTGAACATAAAAATGTAATTTGTTAATGAAATTGAATTTGAAATGGTCTAGGAAAAATACCCAAATTTTTAAGTGTATATCTATTGGATTTTGACCATCAGTAGATTACTTGACCTTCATTTAAGTATGGCTATTAGGACTTATGGAGCTCTCTACCAGCAGAGGGTAGAGTACCAGAGCTGGTAGATCCTAAGGTCAACCTACTACCTTTAGTGGTGGGAGAGGATCTCATGGCTCTACTATGGCTAGGAGCTCTTAAGGGAGAGGTGCTCTTAAGAAGGCATAGAGTATAACAACTAAGGTGGCACCAGAGACTAAGGTAATAAGTCTTGAGGTACCTCTTAGCTTCTAGTATCCATATGATTTTATTAAGGGATAGCTTCTATGGCTATAGAACCCATATGTGTAGTTATATGATAGAGATGGACACCCTTACAAGGTGACATTCCATGTGCCAGAGAGAGAGGAGGTTGCATTCACTCCTATGAATACCACTCATGCAAGTAGCTCTTCATGCATTGGCATGCTTCTATTTTTATTAAACTTTGATTGTAATTTTGATAACCTATGCAGGTGCCTCGAGATGCTATGGGAGATATCTCCTGGCTACTAACTAGGCTACATCAGCATCATAATATGGAGATACTGAAGTTATATGTGAGTACCTGTAACCTATGCTATATAAAATGTTTATGCATGTATGCTTGACTTATATGCCTATATGATTATGCAATATAGGAAAGTTATCATGACATGACTGAGTCACATGAGGTTTATGTACAAATGATGTGATGGCTAATAATTAATGTCACCCATCTGACTGAGTGTCTAACTCACTACAATATCGAGGCAGAGTCTCCCAGTCCCAGCTTAGAGGAAGGTTAGATTGGCAATGATGACGAGTAGTGTTCAACCTCTATAACACTATGTCACTTGCTTTAACTTCTGTACTAGAGATAAAACAGTAGGATTATGCAACCTTACATGGCTTCTGCTTAGTATACCTGGGTTTTGGTGTACAAACATTTGAACGTTGTTAAATGATGGAACATTGTATCTTTTGAATTTTGATGGTGAAACCATGTCCTTTGTTAATGTTATTTTTCTACAAGAATATTATGCATTATGTTCCCTTGCCAAAATATAGCCCATATATTCTTCTATACAAGAGCAAGTAGATGATGACTCATCAATCATTTTCCATTTTTCGTACCATCTCTTACCAGTGGGGCAATACCGATTGGAGCCAATTGAGCGAGTTTGGACTCTAGTACTTGAAGACATTAAAGTAAGTCTTATCAACTATGCTTTTCTGCATGCTACCATATAGTTCTAAGATCCAGTAGTCCATGTCTTTCGATTTCAACACATGGAGCTATGCTTGATGTATGAGGAGTTTACTACTATCCTTGGAGTCTTATGTAGCATGACTATGATGCTAGTGATATCAATGCTTACCAAAGAGGCAATTCCTTATCTAATCAAGGTGTTTAATATAGCCCTATTATAGCAAGATCACTACTGACTATTGAAGGTTTTGTAGATCTCACTACCATATTCTGACTGTGTAGCCACAAGTTGGTGACTACCCCTTCATAGCTGAGGGTAGCAGGATTCAGACTAGTGGCACAATTCCTATTCATCAATCCATTCAAACACATAATCTGATGATTGGTCTAGTGATAGACTAGATAAAGCAAGGATGGACACCTTTTTCGATGATCATGGTGGAGATGATTCTTGGGCTAGACAGACTAAGGTGAGGTTAGTCTAGATACCTCAGTGGTAGTCTCCTTTTATTGCAGGTATAGATTCTAAGCTACCTTTGTAGATTTTAAACTTAGAATAACTATATTTTACCCTAGCTTTTGCATGAGTCACCTCTTATGAGGTTTTTGGCTCATTAAGCTATATGATTTTGTTTTAAACACTAATTTTTACCTGAATTACCCTCTTGGGTTTTCCATTCAGTGGGTTCTTCTAATTTTTACCTAAGCAGCCTTTTGTAAGGTTTTCAACTTAGTGAGCTTTTTTTTTATTGTTGTTTTTTTTACATAGATTTTACTTTAGGAGAAGCTAAGGATCTTGGCACCACCAACAGGTGATCCATAGAGATATGCACCTCGTAGTCATATAAGGAGAGGTTACACCTTTAGCAAGGCATGGACGTGACATTTTACAACTGGATCTAGTGGATAAGACCATCCCCGAGAGTGAGGTCAAATGGACCTATCTTTAGTGACATATCTAATATGTGATGGTGATGATATATATAGATTTTATTCCACTATTAGGATTTAGAGGCTGTGCTCACTATAGCCCTGCTAGAGTCTATCGTTAGTATGACCACAAACAGACTATCCCATAATAATTGCCCAAATTTGGGGAGGACGACTGATGTCCTACTTCTTGGAGCATGTGTAGAGGACCTAGCCTTATCATAAGATTATGTTAATAGAGACCCCTGGAGCTAGATTTGCTATGAATGACAAGTATAAGCTATAGGTGTTACACAACTCTTAGATTTCTTTATTACATGAGCTGTTATATAACAAAACAATGCTTTTATGTTTAAAACTTGTATTATTATGGCTAAGTTTATGAACATATGTTCCAATTTCTTGATTTATAAAAATATGTTTGGTAGTAGAAGATATAATTTAAAACTTTTAAAAACATGTGATTTCATCGGATCTAGCAATTCCATTCATAGAACATATCAATTATGGAGAAGATTATCAAAGAAGAGATTGAAAACTTACTTTTATGCATATCTCCTTCTTTCTTATCCTTCTGAAAAGTTGTAGCAAACTTTTCAATCCTCAGCATAGAGGATCTCTAAACTATTCACACAAGCAACAAGAATGATTAGTAATCTATATTACTTGTTTTGTTTCTGAGACTAGTATAATAAAATAATAAGAATGGATGAAGAATAAGAATGAATTCGGTTATGCTTCTTGATCTTCTATCAAAAACTGAATTGTTTCTCTTGTTCTTGAGCTTTGAGTGGCTTGGAATCAATGAATGAAAGAGGCAACCAAAATATGCTTCTGTAGTTTCTTTTTGTTTTTACCAAAACGTAATACCATAACCCTAATTAGGTTTAGGTTTAATAAGTTGAGTTATATGCATGTCATATACTTTTGGCATGTGACTTGCATGTGACTAACTTAAATCTCCTTCCAAGAAGCACATGATAATATTGTGCACTCCCTTTTAATTCATCATACATGAATAAGTTATGTGACAATCACATATTGACCATTAAGTCATTTGATTCCATCTAATTCTGCATATACCATGCATGCAGAACATGTCATCTTTAATCACTTGTATCTTGAGTTTTACTCATCAGATTTTAGTGATCTTGGTATTAAATCAAAGCTCTTTTCATGCTCTTTTAAATGAACATAAAAAATCTAAGTTATCTCATAACTATAAAACATTATTTTATCAACATCCATTCATGATTATCATTGCTCTTACTTTTAGTGTGTGACATTTTGGGTTCTTGACATGTTGGCAACATATGAACATATTATTAACTTCATTTAATAACATTATATGTAAATCAAGAGTAGTGTCTAGTCACACATCATGAATACCCAAATTTCAAGAGGTCCTTTCATATCAAATTCCATGCAATAAACTCCTTTCACCAACCACTATCTCATTTAGGTTTGAGTATGGATTAATGTCAACTCAATGCATAATCAAGTGTGTTAGATTATGCCATAAATTTGATGTTTCATGTATCATAATCTTTATTCCTAAAATGCACTTATGAAACTCATTCATCAATAGGCATTCTATTTTGGCCAAAGATTCCTAAACAAAGAATATTACATGAATCAATAAGATAAAACCCTTACATTTAATTTAGGGTGTGTCGCACCCTCATTTTGGACCGGCTTGATCCAGATCGATTTAGGAATGCTTCTGAGTCAGTTTGGGTTAGCTTCAGGCCAATCCAAGTTGATTTAGGGCTTTCTAGGCAATTCTGGGCCAACTTCGGCCATTCTAGGGTACCTTTTGGACGTGTGCATATGTTTTTGGTGCGTGTGCATATGTTTTTTGGCCTTAGGATATGTTTTGGAGGCTGAGGGTATCTTCATAGTCGATCGACTATGTTCTATGGCTTGAACATACTCGATCAAATATGACTTAGGAAAACATACTCGTTCGCATATGTTCTTTAGGGCAGACACATTAAACCCTAGTTTTGCCATTTGGCAA
>CANYBF010403466.1:0-18258 GCA_948192965.1 Dalechampia spathulata
TTCCATTTAATTATAGCATTATTTTTATTTATTTATTTATCTTTTAAGTTAGAGTAGGAATAGAAGACCAAGTCCTCCTTGGATTAAGACTTCCATATCCTTGAAGGACTAGGATTAGAAACTAGCATAAATAGAAGCTTATGTAAACCTATTTATAACTTTTTCAATTATCATTCAATACATAGAACCAATTTTGGTTTTATTTATGCTTATGCATTTTATGTATTTAGTTAGGAAGTGAGGATTTGCTTTCTTCTAATTGCATTAGGAATTAGAGTTAACTTATCAATTTAATTGTGGCATTTTCTCTTCTTCCATTAAGCCTTATCATTTGTGTTTCCATACTTGCTAGTTTGGGGGTTCAATAGGGTAAGGGTTTATTCTACCATTGGAGTTCGTGTCAACTATTGAGAAATCCATCTTGCCTCACCAATCCCCTAACTTCACTTCAACATTACGAGCATTCCCATCTGACATACTTGGTTGGGAGTTAACCGCTTTGAGCCAACCTTCTTCATTTTCATTGGCTTCTTCAACCTTGAGGAAATTATCGGTAGCACCAGTATTGATAAGGGCGCATACCTATCATCCAGCAATATCGACTTACACAAATAGTTTCCCTTTCCTGGTGGCCTTGGGTGCTTCCTCCTTTCAATTTATTGCGGTAGTGAGTTGTAAAGACCCCATGCTCTTCTCTTCTCATTATCTAGATGCCTCCTTTTTTTCTTCCATTAAGGTAGAGAGCTTGCTCTTTTTTGGGCATTCCCTTGCTAAGTGTGGTCCATCACAAAGGAAGCATTTCAATGTCAATTTCTCATTTACTTTATCCAAGTGTTTTGCCTTGAAACCTCCCTCTTTCGGTTTACGGTATTTGGCAAAGGGCTCCTTGCTCTTATGGGACTCTCCCCCACCTTTGCTCTTATGCTCCTTTGACTTGCTCTTTCAGGTTTCTTAAACTGTATGAGGGATTCAGCAATGGAAATAGCAGTGGTAAGATCTTGGGCGCCCCTACACTCGATTTCCATTCTTGCCCAATGCTGAAGGCCATACATGAATGCAAATAGTGCCTCCTTGTCGGGATAATCTGGGATCTCTAAGAGAACCTCCGAGAATTCTTTGACGTAGTCATGGATGCTACCCTTCTGTGACAACCTTCTTAATTTGGCCCTTACCTCTAAGTTAGCATTGTCTGGGTAGAATTGTTTCTTGAGCTCTTGTTTGAACTCATCCTAAGTTTTGATAGTGCAAAGCCCCTTCTCAATATCGCCATGTCTACGCCTCCACCATACGATTGCTGTATCTTCAAGATACATGGTGGCATAGTCAATCTTCTTAGCATCATCTACGATGCCTGATGCCCTGAAATATTGTGCCATACTCCATAAGAAGTTATCAATCTCCTTCACGTTCCGTGAACCCTTAAATGCCTTTGGCTTTGGAATGTCAACCTTCAAAGGAGTGATTACCATGGCAGATATACTAGCAATGCTCCCTTGAGCAAGTACCTGCTTCATTAGGACCACCTCATCCTTTATGTCCCTTAATTCTACAACAAGCCTCTTATTTCCATATGAAAGGCTTGGTTTTCTTCCCGTAGTGCCTTATTCTCAAACTTAAGAGCATCCATTTTAATGGTAAAGGAGTGTTTCAAACTTCTCCTCCCCATCAACTAGCTTCAACTCGATCTTTATGATCCTTATTTTGAGATCCCCATGTCTCCCTCAAACTTGGTAGGTTCCTTTAACTTTGACCTTCCTCTACACTGCTTGTTGCCTTGCTCCTCTTCCTAGGAGCACCACTAGTGCCATCAACCATGGTTACATCATTAGGTTCTAACATTTTGCCACGAATTGGCTTTACTCTTAACCTCGAGTGAACTAGCAAAAATTCTCGTTGAGCAACCAAGGGCTCTGATACCAACTATCATGGGCTTAGATTTTCTTCACCGAAATCTTTGAGCCGTGCAGCACTTAGTTCTCAACTAATTCAGCCTTATTCCAATAATCTTAGCAATATTGCTAGCACTTGGTAGTTAAAACTGACAATATGGGAAAGCTAGAAAAATGTTGGCAAGAAAATAATATGAGGGAATCAAATAAAGGTTGTATTAAATATGAAAGAGTATTACACAAATGTTGTCTAAGAAGCTTTGGGCTCTCTCTCTTTCACTAAGAATACCTTAAGTGAGAAGGGTGTGTCAAATGAAGAGGAGGAGTTGGCTATTTATAAGCCAAGCCCTCCTTTTGATGTGTGGCTATGATTTAGTCTCTAGATCCTTCCACATACAAGTAGCTTCCATAAGGTTCTAGAAGCTTCTATATTAATCTAGCTATTTCTACCTACATCCATAATATTCTAGAGAATTCTAGTAGTGGCCGAATATGTCTAGATAAATCTAGAATATGCTGGTGTAGTCTGGAATGCTCCAGAATGTTACGAAACTTTTTAGAAAAATCTAGAGAAATCTAGCATTGTCTAGATTTTATTGGAGAAATTGCCTATTTTATATGCTGCCGAAGCTGTGTGCTAGTTTTCTTGGTAAGGCATTTGGCAGAACGTGACAATAAGCATGCTTAACATGCTATCTTGGTGCAACCGAAATGAAGTTGTGTATATATATAAGTTTTCATACAAACCCTAGCTTGTATATGATGTAATTAACTCTTAATTATTATGCTATGTGTGAATGATGAATATGGGGTGATGAAATGTGCTAAAAGATATGAAAAGGGTGAAGGAAAGTGGAAGAAGAGTAGTGATTGCAAATGGGATGTTTCCTGCCATATTTTAGAAGTATGACTTCCTTGTAGTATAAGTAAAAAACATTATGTTTTGGCTTGATTTTTATAGATGACATGATTAAATTATGTTTTGGGATATTGATTATGTAATTTGAGTGCAAATGGAAGTGAATTAGAATGTCAAACTTGTATTACAAATGAAATGGTACAAAGAAGAAAGTGTTTAAAAAGTTGCTGCCCAAAATTATCATTTTTCATATTTAGCCTCTAAAATTGGTATGAATGAATAACTTATAAGAATGCATGAATGTAAGATGTAATAAGGTGTTAAAATGAAGAAATTGGCATTTGGTTACATGAAAAATGAAATAGAACCTTAAGTATGCAAACCCGGATTTTACCTCAGCAGAAATTTTGACTCGAATTAGAACTGACTTTTAGAGATCTTAACATTGTCAAAAAAATTTTGTAAGTACTAAAATTAAAGCTTATTGAGTCTAGTTTCCTATGGTATCTAGCTCATTTAAAACTAAAAGTATAAGGCAATTAAAAAGTGGACGCCATCCTCAAGGGTCCCTGACAAGAAAACCAAAATGAAAGGTTTTGTAAAGTGTATTTACATACTATGTTTTCCTACAATTTAGGACTTTATTTGTATGGTTTGTTGCCATGATTTATGCATGGATTGAAGGCTTATATGTAAGTGTCCTTCATGGTTCATAATGAGTCCTATAAGGCCACTAAAAGGATGAAGCAAAGTAAGGTAGAAGTAAAGGAAAAAGTAAAGTAAAAATTGACCAAATGAATAGTACCCCACACCATATATAATAGAGTAAAAGGGTAACTAATGATACTCAAATACAAATTTTGCATGTATTAAGGACTAGTAACCGATACTCAGCCAAAATGACTATATGATCACCATCAATGTTGTATGATATATATGGAACGGATTCATGGTTACTTATTCTTCATGAATCAATATAAAGCTATGATGAATGTTATGAATGGATTGGAATGTTTTAAGGTAACATAATACTTGAATGAAATGAATGACTTTACTAAAAGGGATGTGAAATAAAAATGATACAGGTATGGTCAAAGATACACATACTACTCCTCAAGCGCTCGATAGTGGTAACACTGCCACAGGTTTGTACTTATCACTTCATGATCCTATGTAAGTTTCTAAAATGATGTTTTATGCTAAAATGCTTATAGTACTAGTAGAGTAACTTTATATAGTCAATGTTCTCATATGATCAATATTGTACATGATCATTTAAGCATCATTCACATATCATGTCATGAACCATACAAGCATAAAGGCATATTCATGGCATGTCATAAAGAAGTTATAAGGCGGAAAGGAAAAGAAAGAGATATTTACAGAGCTATATGCTATTAACATACTGGGTCATACAGATGATGGATTCCCGCAAGGAATAATATAGTTTGTTCCTTATGGAACCATCAATTGATGATGGGTTCACAAAACTATACAGATGTTATATGTTCTTACGGGAATGAGTACCGATACATATATGATCCAGTACGAATTATGCATAATCGCGAATGCAAAACATGCTTGCATTCCTTAGATGTTACAGAAAAATGAGAGGGAGAATGCAAAGCATGATTGCATTCTCATTTGCATACATTGACATGTAGTATTCATGAAAGTACATATATGGTTAATGATGTGACATTATAATAGTGCTATTATATAAATGTCTATATTATGATGCTATTATATCCAGAATGGTTATAAGAAAGTTACAGGGATACTTACATAGTATTTATTCCTATCTTTACACCATATATGAATTATTATAGACATGGAACAACATAAAATGTTACAGTATGATACAAGTACGATGATACACGAATGTTGAATTTGAAATGGCTTTATCTTGATTGTTTTGATATATGATCATGATATGTACATATTTTTATAGCACCAATGACTTTTATACTTGGAATTTGTCATTTGATAAATGCAGGATTAGACCTACTAGTGAGCATACGGATAGTTGATCTACAGTTAGCTGGGAGTCAGATTTTAGAGAAAATCTCATTCTTGGAGTGGTATTAGACGCAGGTAACATACTCCGAGCAGTTTTACATTGTGTAGCTCTTTTGTTAATCTAATGGTAGTAGCCCTCTTATGGTGAAACCCCGATGCGGGAACCATAATACCATGATACTCTGTTATATTATATATACATATGACTTAGTGAGTGATTATATAATTTTATATACCTGATGGACGATATACGATGAATGATGTGTGTATGTGATATGTTACATATTATTATGCAATGTGATAAGATATATGAAAACAAACAAATAAAATGTTCATGTTACCTTATAATGATAGTAAGAAGATGTTATACTGTGAAAAATTTTCATCATGGGACTCGATGAATAGTAACATATGAATAGTGCTTAGTAAATAGTACTCATAAAAATATGTATGCATCCTTTCTAGTGTAATTAATGATTTTCTTTCTTAGGAGGTTATTATTTATACTACGGGAGCATCTTACGCTAGGTATGGGTGTGACAATGTCATACTCAACATGACTTATATTAAACTTGGCATGTTGATTTTTACCACTTAAAACTTAACATGACTCATGTTAAGGCCAACATGACTCATGTTAGGTCTTTAAGTCATGATTTTGCATGCTTTCTTCTCTTTAATTTTGAGCCATTAGATCATAAATTAGAGGCCCTAGATTAAATACATAAAAATGAGCATTTTTTAATAGTTTTTATGATGGTTTTTAGTAGTTTTTAGGGATCATCTTTTTTATCCTTAGATAAGACCAAAAATATTTTAATAAAGTACATTAATACATTCAAATAATTAGAAAGAGTTAATACATATAAAACCTATGAAACATAAAATGACATTTGAGACTTTCATTCAACATAAAACATGTGTTTATATAAAATTTGCTAATATTAACTACCAAGATAATGAAAACAACAAAAACTATAAACTTTAAGTTCTCCCACCAACCAGTTGTTGCAACATAAGATTTTGTTCCTAACAACATGTCAAAGACACTTATACATCATAACTGTCATGAATAGCATGCACATAACGATCCTATTTAAAGTCTTCAAAGTCTTTATTTCTTTTTTCAACTTCTCCTTCTCACTTAACCATTTTTTCTCATCTCCTTCAATTCATCAACCTTTTCACATACCATATTCTTCAAATCAATTATTCCTTCCACTTTTCTTTTCATATTTGCTTTATAAATGCATAATGTATTAAATGATTCTAATACTTGTTTATGTTATTCATCTAAACTACTAAATTTTGTTATTACCTCCTCACTCACTTTTCCCTTTTGATGACTAAGTATATCTTGATTAAACCACTTAAAAAAATTATAATCATCATGTTGCAAAAAAGATAGTTTATAAATATATAATAACCATATTTTCCATATTGGAGTTATAAATTGCAAAACATAAAACTCATAATGAAAGAATCTTCTCCCAGGGTTATCATCAATCTGTGTGATATGCAATTTAGCTTGCATTTTATGGTAACACTAAATTTTGGGTGCGTTCAGATTAAATGAGCTTGATGAATTAGTTCTTGATACCATTTATGTACTTATCAAGGCTGTTACTTTGGGATAATGGTAGAAAAATTGAAAGAAAGAAGAAAGAAGAGCTAGTCCTCTTGTTATGTTACAAACACACTTAAAATGAGACATTTTACCTTTATCATAGGTCAATTTAAAAAATTCACATGTTAAAAAAATAAACAATTCAACCTTACATGTCAACATCTATTATCCTAAGATTATACTTATGATTTGAATTACAAAAACTAAAAAAATTAATAAATGGAATTGCAAAAATTAAAAGTATAGGTTAATTATGCAAAACATGCTAAAAGTTATGAATCCTTTTTAGCAATTAACCCTTTTTTATCTTCTCTTTAATTTTTTTATTTTAATTCTTAAATCAATTTTTATTATTTCTTAAATCAATTGAGCAAAATTTAAACGTGGATAGACTTAAATCCTTGTAAGATCAATAACCTTATTACAATCAGGTTGTGCACTGTCACACCAGATCGATGAAACATGCTCCCATAGAATAATTAATAAAAATCATATAATTAGGAATTCATTAAACACTTTAAAAAGGAGCTATGAATTTTTTTTTATCGATGGGATATATTCGGCCTATATTTATAACTATATGTTTTATAACCTATATCTTTATTTTATCACCCATTCGTATAAAATATCCATACATAAAATTATGGCATGTCATTAAGCAACTACTGAGTATATAACATTCTTATGATTTAAATAAGCCATATATTTGATGATTTTAATATCTCTACTATTTAACAAACACAAAATATTTTATTATCCATAATTATATAATGATAGTTGCATAAACAAAATATTTGCTAAGAATATGTTATACTACCAAAAGTTTATTCTAAGAACCATACAAGACTCAGAGTATCTTGATTGCTAAGTATAATACTTAGTGGTGTCTAATATTAATTGTACTATGAATAAAATTCTATTATCTTTTTTATGACAAATAGGAATAGATGATTAAAATAATTAATAAACAATCGTAACATTAATTCATAATAAATAGTGTCGTTAATCAACTATAAAATTGATAATGAAATATACTTATGATAATTTTCTGTAAATAACTCTTTTTACCATATATCACTTTCATGGACCAGCCATATCATCACCATAGACATTAATATAGCAGCAACAATATGTTTTATGCTAATGAATACAAATGTAAATAGTATTTCTCTATTCTCTGTCATTTTATCATTTCTCTATGATTACATCAGTCTCTACATAAGGTTGTTCATAATCTATACTAGATATATTTTCAATCAATTATTTCATAGTATATCTCTATATTTTTTATAGTTTCTATATTTTTCTACGTTCTTTGTATATGTATTTATATCACATTGATATATAAATATGCTAGCGCTACCCTTATTTCTTCCTTTGTATATGTATATATATTTATATAAATGTACCTCCCTTATTCTTCTGAGTTATCATGCTAATGATATATGATGCATAACTATACATTTATCATGTATGCATTTACAATAATGTTGACTTAACCATAAAATAATAACATTTTAGAATATTTACATGTCACATATCCAAATAAATAAATATTAATTGAATATTCACAACATTATATGATCATATGCTTGTAATTAGCAAGCCTTTATATTTTACTTATGCATCTTATTACAGATAATTAATATTAGGCACAAACGTATTTTTCCTTTCATGTAGCAAATACTCATTCCATATCTTTCTCTATCATTTTCATGTTGTTCCACTATATTTTTACCTCATAATAGTTTTTTGTTTTATTAACCTTGATTATGGATAATTCATGGTATGATGAGTAAATAAGCAAGTATTCAAGTACTATAATTATAAAATTATTCAATCCTTCTCTAAGTTACCAATCCATCATTTAAAGTCTTATAGTAGTTAAAGACCATATATCTTAATATAAAATTTATTTGGTAAGGACCATATTGCTCAACTTACCAACATCGCTATAGTGGTTAGAGACTAGATAACTCAATCTAACCATTTAACAAGTAAAAGCTAGATATTTCATTTACCACTAATTACTAGAGAATGGCCAAATATCTCACTAACCAATGTATAACATCATACACATCCTTTATATTTTTCATAATATCAATTTAATCTACCAAATTGTAAAATTTAGTTATGATATTATTATATCATTATCCAAATAATATATATTTTTAATATCACATTAACAATATTCACCTATCATAATAAAATTTTTCCATAACAAGCTATACCATTTAGCTTATTTGCTAATGATTCACCATAAATTTGCTCATCTTTAAATCATAAGTCAATGATTGATAAGCACTAGTATAAACCATGTCATTCACCATTAAGTTATAATACATCTATGAATCATCAATAATCCTAAATATATAAGTAAATAACTATCATTCTAATATGAAACATCAATCTACACAAGCATATCAACCATCACACTTGTGAGGCATTCTTAACTTGTCATAATGATAATTAAGTAACCCATTGAGAAATTCTCTTTTTCTTAGATAGAATCACTAAGTAATTAAGGAATAATAGTAGAAGTAGTAAATGATAATTCACTATTATTAGACCCTTAGTTTTGATGATTGTATTTTAATTAAATCAATTTTAAGTTAATTTCTTTTTAGAATGTTATTTTTGGAATTGGTATAGGCATACCAAATGTTATGAAATCATGTCAAAGCTTCAGTGCGAGCGTACCAAGGTGTGGTATGACCATACCAAGCATTCGGCCTATATTTGAATTTTTGTTGAAGCTATGGTACGGGCATACCAATGGGTGATACGGGAGTACCTAGCTTGCAGCGTGTTTTGTGTATTACTCTTTTTAAAGCGGTATGGGTGTACATGTATATGTACGACCATATGTGCATCTGCATAAAGTTTTTAAAACTTTCTAATGGATCTAATTCATAAGATTGATAGTGCTATCACTTTTCTAATGACTATTTTCTTTGTGCAAACCTTCTATACTACTGTGAACTTCATTAACAAGTGAGTTAACTTATTAGACACTCAATCTTATATTGTATACTCTTATTATACTTTACTTTCACAACCTAAGTGTTGGTTATTATAATCTTAAGTTTATGTGTGATTAATGCTTAGGGCATTATCTTATAATTCAAAGGGCATTATCTTATAGTTGATGTGTGATTATTCCCTATATTAATTCAAGATGTAATTACTACAGCTTTAAATAATTTAGCTATATAATTACATGTGCCTTGATAGCAACTTAAAGTTTTAAAGATATATCCAATTCATATTTGTTGTGTAGTAGTCTTGTATGATTCCATAACTTAAATTACTTAAATGCTTCATAGTTGGTACGTAATATTTTAATCATTCAACAATCTTAAGGGTTTAATGCATGAGTACATGCAAGAGGTTCAAAGGCTAGTAACTAGCCTTATGTTTTAATCCTACATACTCCCCTGACATGCTAGCTATACAATTTAGCTTACCAATACAAGTCAAACCGTATAGGTTTTTAATTTAAACATTTACATATTGAGCAATGCACACACAAACATACAGACATTTACTTTCAAATATTCATTACGTCATCCAATAGTAACCAACAAGAAAATGAAAATCAATCTAAGATCCAATTACTCAGCCATAATATGCTTCTAATTAGTCCAAATTCCAATATCATTACTTAGCATTTCCCTTAAAGTCAAGGTATATAAATATTACACATAAATGGAGTAATTACATCCTTTAATTAATAACAAACCCCTGGTTCATACACATAAGCAAATTTAGGCCTGGAAACTTGCGTTTAAGATGCATTAATGTTCAACAAAGTATGACCAGTTTATATGCATTTTTCCAATCACTCTTACCATAGACATGAAGGTTCTAGTCATTCAAGTTGCTCTAGGCATTATAGCAACTAATATTCTCATATAATGATGAAACCATGCTCATATATAACTAGTTCATTCATAATCTAATGAAATGTTATTACCATACCTATAATATTCCATTTGAATGCTAATTATATTATCATTTAGCAACCATGAAAACAACCAAGAGAAAATAGTTTATGGCCCAATTAAATAGTATTTAATTAAGGTTTAAAGGTACCATAATAGTCTAAGTTTCCATATTCCCTATCAACATAATAATTTATTTTCAATCACTAAATATACTCGGCTACCTTATCAGCAACACAAATGTACACATAAACAACCTTTAACATTACCTCTACTTTAATAAATTTGATAACATAAAATATAGTTGGTCATTTTTACATAACCTTCACACTTATATGCCTTTCACTGAGCAAATTATATACATATTTACACCCAAAATTCATAGCAAAACTTAACATGATTGATGTTGTACATAAACATAAGTGCTTAACTCTCCTTATTTAATTAATGAAACCAATGCTTTTAATGGCCTATAACAAATATAATTATAGTCAATCTATTTCTATCATGATCCCAAAATGATTTTCTACCAATATGGAATAATCATCTCACTTGGTTTATATACTTCCATAATTAAGATGCAACAAACAATCATTTTGTTTTACATGTGAAAATTCATTATTATACACACTTAAAAACTAATTATCTACTTACCTATTTAGGCTCACCAACCACCTTAAACCCAATGAAAAAAAAATCCCTGCTTTTAATAACTTCTCCTTTGTCAAACATCTGTATAGTATTCATTCAATCCACTCAAACCTTTCCTCTTTTTTTTTGCTTTAATTCTCCTACTCAGCCTATATTAAAAGTGTCCCAAACCCTTCTTCCTTTCTCTCCACTTAACCATATTTAAATTCTATTAAATTAATTATTAAGAAAATAGTTTTCCAACCCCATCCCCTCTTCTTTCTTTGTAATACTTATTATGATAACTTTTGGCATTTTATGCCCTAATCTCTAATCCTTCTTCATTATAATGTTCAAGTTTAAAGAAAAGAAATAAAGGTTATTAGTTAAGTACTTTGATTAAATAGTTACTTTCTTAACCATTTATCCACACAATTACCTAATTTTATATTTACATATTAACTTTAACTACTTTATTTATGTCAGCATATATTCAATAATTTAGTATCCAACTCATGGGTTACTATTTAATTATTTCTATCTAGTTATAAACTCAATATGTTTTTAATTCCTTCATATATTTAACAAGATGGTAAGTTGATCTTATATTAATTACTATAAATTACTTTACTTATATCATGCAATAATAATTGTAATTAACCATTTACCATAACATTATTTAATTACTAGGAAAATTCTACACCTAACTTATGTGATTATACATTCAATCTTATTAAGTAGCTTTTGTAGACTATTTCAATATATCATTTTCAACCCATGATGATTTGCCCCAAACATCTTTAATGGTCTCTTAAGTCATTTTACTTGTCCAAGGGCAAATATCAAACCTACTTAATATAACCCTATTGTGACAAATAATAATTATATATATATTCAAGTATAAATAATTATGCAAAAAGGGATGGATGTGACATGCACTTATAGTTTAAATTTGTAGTATGGAGGAAAATCACCAATAACCTTGGTCTAAATTTAAAATAATTTTTATAATTTAAAATTTAAAATATAAAGTAATTATCTAATAAAACTTATATTGAAAATTGTTTTTTGAACTCAAACTTTAAACTTGACTTTCAAAATAAAATCTCTAATACCATCATCTATATATATATGTATTCAACTTATATTTAATTTTTGTTAGAATCTATTTAAATTTTTTTGGTATCTATATAGTTTTATCTACATCTATATAATTTTTGCTAGTATTAAGGCCTAACCCTTTTTTTGTGGTAATTGATTTATATAACTAAGATTTCATATAAAAACCTTAGGTAATAAATCAAGACATTATAAGTGATTTCAAGATTTTGGATACGCATTAAGTCCCATTTTTAGCCAATGATAAGCGTCTTAAGGCAATAAGTTGATGGTCGTATCCAAGAGTCAATGATTAAGTTTTGATTAGTTACTAAAACTTTTTATAATGAAACCTTTTTAAGTAAATCTACTAGCACTATTAAGTCTAATAACTCAAATAACTCAAAATTTAAAAAGATTGCTAATAGAAATGAAGTAATTTTAGAAAATTTTGAAAAAAAGCCCATTGATGATTGGTATATACCTAAAATTGATAAATAAATAAATAAAAACTAATTATACTATAAAGATTGATGAGAGATATACAATTAAGTAAACCTTTTGAATGTATAATACTTTTATCACCTAAAACTTTATAGCACCATAAAAATAAAAACTTTAAATATATACATATAAGACTTATAAAAATTGGTGTAAAACCTTTAACTAGAGAAGGATTAAATAATAGTAAGTTAGCAATTATTAGAGAAGCTAGATTCATAAACTTTCAAGATTTTTTACTAAGAATGGTTGGAACTAGTCTTAGTGAATGAAAAATTTCTTTTGATATACATTTTAATATAATAGTATCACTAAATGATGTAAATATATTAAAAACACAGTATTAGAAATAAAAACTCATAATTATAAAATGTTAGGAGGATCAATTATTATAGCATTAATATATAAAATACATTATAAAGCTAAGGTTTCGGCTTTTTCTATAAATATATAAGATATAACCTAAGATTGGAGAAATAACATGGTAATTCCTAGGACTATACAATGGAAATATATTTCTTTACCCAAAGAATGAATCCTCAAAAGAGTAATCCCTCATCTAGAACCTAAAAAAGTGGTAAAACTAAACATAACCCTAAGTAATATTGAGCAATATGATGATGGAAAAGTAATATTAAAACTTACTAGAAATAGTATAAGCTTAAGAGGTTTTAATACATCCTTGTCTAATTTAACTATAGACATAGGAAGAGTCTCACAGTTACAATAAGTAATTTATGCCTCATATAATGAACCAAAACCAATAGTCAAACCTAGGTATTCCACTTCAAATATACCAAAGTCAAGTGATAAATTAAAAAACATAAATTATAGTTCAACTATACTATATTCTTTATACAATAGTTTAGTTTCTTTAGGTTTGAATCCTAGATTAATTTAATATAATTAACAAACCCCTTCATCACTCAGATCACCTACAGCTTTAGCTATAACTAAAAACATGATAAATATAAATCAAGATAGATAAGTAAATCTTATAACTAAAGAATTTATTTTTAACGAAGAAGAATTTTATGATGAAATAACAACTATAAAATACCTAGGAAAATTAGTAAAAATTAGTAGAGAAAATATTTTACTAAATTAAAAGATTAATACATTATGTTTGTAAAAAATAATAAGATTAAAAATAGAATTTTTCATTATTTTAAATAAATCTATAAGAAAAATATAAATTTGATAAATGCTAGAATAAAGAAATATAATGGAAAATAAAAGATAAAACAGTTCAAAGTGAACATCTACCTAAAATGAATAGTACTTTTACTAATGGAGAACATGAAATAAAAATAGCATTATTCAAGGTGATTAATAAAGATGACCCACAAAGAAAAATATTAAAATAAAATGATTTTTGTAATGTTCATCTTTATAGTATAGGAAAATAATTAACTAGAATAGAAAGATCAATTAAAGGTAAAGAAATAATAAAAGTAGAAGATAATCTTACAAAGAAAAAAAACTCACATTTTTAAACCTTACCAAGTCTTTATAACTAGTTAGAAAGAAGTAAAAAAGGTTAAAGATTCTAACTTTATTAAAGCTATTAAAGAATAACTTAGAAAAATTGAATCTACTTCCGAATTTAAAATAATCAACACAATATCCTAAGAACTAACCTTAGATTTTGAAAATTCCTCCCTTGAAACAGAGGATTTAGAATCATTTAGAAAAAATATTAAGTTCACATATAAATCAAATAACCTATAACCAACCAATTACATCAACACCAGATCTTGGTATAATTAATGGACTAAATGTTTTATCACAGTATAAATATAATATTTCTTTTATCTATGAATGGAATATAAATAATCTTTTTCAATATAATATCCTTAGTTTATTATAACAAATGAATATAGTTGTTAATGTTTATAGAACCAAAATTAATGCCTCTGATAAAACAATAGCAAAATTAATTATAGCAAGATTTATTAGACAATTAAAAGGTTGGTAGGAAAATCACTTAACAAGAAAGCCAACATCTAGAAATATTGAATGCAATAAAGACATGAGGATTGAACCCCTATATTGGATGAACAAGGTAAAACAATTCAAGATGTTATCTCTACATTAATCCTCACTCTGTCACTCCATTTTATTAATGATTCAGATCACCTAAATGTTAAAAATGCAAAATTATTAAGTAACCTTAGGTGTAAAAAGTTAAGTGATTTTCAATACTATAAAACAACATTTTTAACTTGTATCATACTTAGAAAAGATTCAAATTAAGAATTTTAGAAAGAAAAGTTCTTAAGATGACTATTATTTTCTTAGGATAGAAGGTATGAAATAGTATAAAATAATAATTTAGAAATCCAACTCCTTATAATTTATTATCCTATGGTCAATTAATTAGCATAGTACAAAAAGAATGTGTAAAACTCTATCAAGATATAAAACTACAAAAACTTTAAAATATGAAATGTGTAAAACAAAAGAAGATTTAGGATCATTCTGTAAATAATTTAATTATAGCATAACATAAAATTATGACAATTGTAAAGGATAATGTTCAAGACCTTATAAAAAACTATACAAAAAATTTTATAAAAAATATCACAGAATAAGGTTTAATAAGGATAATTATTATGATAAAAGTAAGAAATACAGGCATAAAAAACCTAACAATAACGAATATTTCAAAAGGAAAAATACAATGTATAAAGATTAGAATGTTATAATTATGAAAAAAAAAGGCACACACTTTAAGATTTTGAAAATTTAATAAAAAATTACAAGAAGTAAGTTTAGAAGAATTTATATTGAATAAAATTTATGAACTATTTTAGATTTTGAAAATGAAACTTTACATGATTTAAATGAAGAAATGGATCAAATAGATGAAACAAATACTGATACATCTGAATCTAGTAGTAAATCAATAAATGTATTAATTAAGCAACAAGAACCCTTATTAGAATTAGTAAAATATATTGAGGATCCAATAATAAAATAAAATTTTAAAATAAATTACTAGATGAATTTAACAACAACAATGATCCTAGGCCAATTGAAACACTAAATATAGAACCACAAACCTATAATTTAACAACAATATTAAATAAAAATAAAAAAGTCAAAACTAAACCAACAATAACTTACATAAATAAATAAAAGAAATTAAAATAGAATAAAGAGAATTAAAAATTAAATAATAAAAAGACTCAAAGATAATCTAGTCTTTAAAAAATAAACAGAATAATGAAACAACATATAGTTCTTCTGACGAAGATAATGGAGAAGATAGTTCTCTTGAAGAAGATAATAATATTAGTATGATAAATAAGGATATAAACTTCATATCTATATTACATGAAATAACCTCTTGTAGATATTTAATATTGATATAAAATTTTCATAAGATTATATAATTGACATGATCTCATTATTTGATACTACGGTAGATTTAAATAGTATAAAATCTAGTTTAATGCTTAATAAATTTTGGAATAAGACTAGTGAAAAACTCTCGAGCTAATAAATCTATGTTACAAATAATAGGCAAAATTAATACTTTGGTCATAAATAATAACTTAGAGCTAAAAGTTGTATTCATATTAACTAAAAATATTCATCACATGATAATTTTAGGAACACCATTTGTGAGTCTAATTACACCTTATTCTATAAAATATATTGGTGTAAGCCTCAAAATCAAAAGTAGAAAATTAGAATTTTATCATATGAAATCTATATATTTAGTTTTATAGACTTTAATGGTATTGATATTACACATAACAAAAGTTCATAATAGAAGGTCTAGTTCTTGCATTCATCAAATGATAAATGCTAAGAATAAAACCCAGTGGTGCTATAAAATGTGTACATAACATGATCACGTATCATAAATGACTTAATAACATCAAATCATGGTGAATAGTCATCAAGGAATATAACTATATCATATCATGTCACTTTGCATTGTTCTTTATCTATTATAAGCAACACATATAGCATACTGTGTATATATAGGAATAAACACTATAAATAATCCACTATAACTTTTCTTGGATCAAATACTATATTTAAACATTATTACTTTGTATACTTTTCTATAAAAGCATAACTATAGTGCATTCATTATTTCACTAACTACACTTTCATGATATATGAATGATAATATATGTCCATGTGAATGCAATCATGCTTTGCACTCTCCCTATAATTTTCCTTTAACATTTCATATCATTTATGTATGATTGTGCATAATCCGTATTAGGTCCTTTTCTCTATGTACCAATACTATGTAATACTTTGATTCTTGTAGGGACATAACATTTCTCTATGGTCCCATGATAAGAACTTATACTGTATGTTTCCATCAAGGGAATCGATAATAACTCTATGACCCAGTATGCTATCATTGAACGTTGCTCTATATATCACTTTCCTTTCTCACCTTATATCCTTTATATGATATGTCATGAATATGTCATGAATATGCCTTTATGTATGAATGATTCATGACATAATGCATAATTGATGCTTTAATGACCATATGCAAAAATGAACATATGATATTATTCATAATATAAACTCATTAAATTAATGTCATAAGCATATAAGTAAGAAATCATCATTTCAAGACCCTATGTGAGGTCATGAAGTAAATAGCACAAATTTACTATAGCTTTACCCTTATCAATAACTTGAGGAGAAGTATGAGTCTCGTCAGCTAAACCTGTAGCATTTCAATTTCATATTCACTTAGTAAAGTCATTTACATATTATACTTAACTTATCACCTTAAAGAATCCATATTCATTCATAACATGTAATCATAATTCAACTTTGATTCATAATGAGCATATAAGCATAATATCACTCATAATATTTCACATTTTACAAGTACAAGTCATACATGCCTTTCAGCCAACTTAGGTCTTTGAACCATAATATCATTCATTAAGTGTGTTTATACATCATTGACTTTCATTTGAATATATGGTTAGCCATTATCCATATTCATACCATTACACATCTTCGCATTTAAGTACAAGTGCACATATAAGTCATTCATATGCATATTAGCATGTACATCAAGTATTTAAAACATTTAAGCATGTATAAGATTTATCATAGTCATGTTTATATTAGTGTATGCTCTAGAGCATCATGTGTATTTGTACTATACATTTTCATTAATAAAGACATTATTCATTATATAGTACAATGTTTTAAATGAACTTGTTTTACTTGGAATATTAAACTATATATTGAAGTCCATGATATTGGAACAGTGCAAAAGAATTCATAAAGAGTTTGTAGAATGAGATTCTTATTGTATGCAAATGTTCAATATCTAAATATCCCTGATCATGGTATTAATAAGAATGGACATTATTAATATGGGAAGATCAGCACATGTTACACTTCCTATTTTGGGATGATTTTCATTCATCATGACATGAGATGTCTAAAGTGAATATATGGATGAGTAGTATAGTACTAGTTCATTGGAGACCTAGCCAGTGAGATTTCATATGGATAATTGATCTATGTCTGTGAAATTGTCTCTCACTTATATCAGTAGTGCAAGTATCCTTAGACTTGAGATATCAAGGTTATCTTAACTATGGATTACTGTACTTTGACTCCTATGCTTTATTCCTCCTTAGGAGGCATTCATAGTTTGGAGGTTGGGTATGGTATAACATAGTTGAA
>CANYBF010403505.1:0-10030 GCA_948192965.1 Dalechampia spathulata
TAGGAGCTTTCATTAAACTTAAACAAATGAGCATATTAAGATGGAATACAAATAGATTTGAAAATCCCGAACCCACGCTCTGAAGAAACTAAGGTCGTTTTCAACTCTGGAAAACCTAAGTTTTATTTCCTAGTTTTCAAAATTAATTCAATTGGATTAATAGAAACAAACTAGGTGGCGACTCCACATCCACATCTACTTTTTAAAGATAAAACATAAATAAAAAAGCCCGAAACGGGGGATGGCACTCACACATACCCTTCTTTGACCAAATATACAAACATACATTTTCATCATTTCCCCTTCATTCTTTCATATTTCTTATTATAATCATTCATTGTAACATATTTCCTTTCTTTATCCATCATTGAATTAAACTAAATGACATTGCTATAAAAACCCATGCTTGACCATCTTCTTTCTTCTTTATACTATGAGTTCTACATCATTTTAATTCAAACCAAGGATTAAATCATAATCAATATGTGTTATTCTACCTTATTCTACCTTAAAATCAACTTAAATCCACCTTAACTCAAAAATTCCCAAAAATCCCTAATTCATCTTTTACTTCCTCTAACTTAATCCTCCAATTTCTCAAGATAAAACTTATATCAAATGATAGAGAATCAAAAACTACAACTTTTTCTATGAAAATCTTTAAAAAATTTCTTGAAAAATGTTTAGAAATTACCTTAAAGATGATTTTCTCCTTCTTCTTCTTTTTCCCCCTTAATATTTCAACTTTCACTCCTTCGTTTTTTCATTTCTTACTTAATTTATTAAACATTAACTTTTATTAATGTTAAGTTGGAAAAAGTACCATTTTAGTCCTTAAATTTTTAAGGACTTACACTTTAACCCCTAAACTTTCAGTTTTACCAAATAGGTCCTTCCATAATCTTTAAATATTATAATTAAGTCCTTAAACTTTTATTATTAGTAATTTAGTCCCTAAAACTGGAATTTACCCTTAAACAATCCCAATAATATCAAATGTATCCTATTCGATATTCTTAGTTATATTTCAATCCTGAACACCTCTAAATAGCTTAATAGAATCCTCATTTTACTCCTGACAAGATTCCATAGCTTAATTCGTCTAAAACGGCTTACGCGATTGAAAATAGTGCATTTCCCGGGAAGGTCACTCATCCTCCCCTCTTAAGCACATTTAAGTTTAATATTTTTAATTCATATATTAAACTTAGTTTCTATCCTGAATGTTATTCTATTCTACTATATTCCTTGTCCCGAATACGTAATATTTAGTCTCCACGATTAACCCGATTATGCTTATGTAACTTAAGATAAGCTTAAATCCAAAGTTCTCAAAATTTACATTTATGCCATTAGTTCATTTTCTTAAGAATTCACATGCACATTCTTCTAGCCCCTATTTGTGGGTGTAACACATCAATATCAAACCCACCGTTAAGCCTAAAGTTAATAACCAAAAGTCTAGCAATCTTTTTACTATCAAGGGGAGAGAATAAGCTAAGAACCAGGGATTCTAAGAACCCTAATTGGATCATGTAGGTACAATTGGCTTTATGGTAGTTGAGTAGAGGGTTTATTTTGGTAAAGGATTTGGACTTTTCAAGATCTTCAAGTTCACCTAAGTTAATGTGATCCTAAATGACCCATTTGAGAGAGTGGCAGTCATCAATGTTATGGCCATGGTACTGGTAGTAGTGGTAGTAGGTTTTGATGTTTACTATAGTTGGAGGTAAAGTTTAGAAATTTTGCTCTAGTGGTTTAATGAGGATGGCTTTAAGAAAGCATTTAATGATATTGGAAAGCATCATCCTAAGATTCCAACGCCTCAAGGGTTGGCTAGTGTTTCAAAGAATTGGGTTTTATGACTATAAGGCATTGATATAGTGAGATCTATATATTGATTAAGTATATATGATGGTCTTAGGTTTGATAAAGGAAGGCTCCTTCTTCTTTAGCCTCTCAATTTGCTCAATTCTCTACCCAACTGAGTAGATATCCTCAGGGCAATTTCTATTTTGGTGCTTTTAATATTCAAAATCCAAATTTGGGGTGGATAGAAAATAAATTCTAGATTTGGTGTGAAAACCAAGTTGGTCGTTGGTTTTACCAGTAGCTAGATGATGTGGACCATAGGGGCTGACGTGGCATGACACATGACGAAAGGTTAATGTTGGCCACCGGTTATAACAGCGGCCATGTTTCAATTCCCACCCCCCAACGTAATGCATTTAAAAAATATTTTATTAATATAAATATATAGATAATGATATTGTAAGGATTAATTTTATTTTATAATATTATTAGTAATAAAATGTAATGATGAAATAATGATTAACTTTATTTAATAATAAAAATTGAATACAAATTTAAAAAATTAATTATTGTTGGTATTAAGATTATTAAAATGAATAATATTAACATTAAATATTTGTAATATTAATAATAAGTAATAGTAGCAAAAAAATTATAATATTATTAGAATATTTTGATTATAATTATATTATATTTTTATATTATATGGAACACTATGAATATAATAATAATAACTATTAATAAGATTATAATATTGTTACAATTATTATTATGAATGAAAATAATTATTATGATTTATGCAGTATTAATAGTTGTTATAATTATTTAATAACAAGTATTAGTATTATTAATAAATGATTTGTAATGTTTTTATTATTAGTATGAGTGTACTTATTAATTTTTATAGGTAATATATGGATTATTATATATTATTTTATAAATGTAAATATAGTGACTAATTTTTGTTGAAAATAATTGTTTGTAAATATTATGTGCATGAAAAATTGATATTGGTATTTGTATTAATTATAATTATTGTTATGATATATTATTATTATAATTATAGTTATAGTAATAATAATAATTACTATTATTATTATTTATGTAATAAATATAATGATTAATATATATTATTATGATTTATATACTATGAGTAATTGTTATTGGAGTACTTATTGTTTAGCAATGATTTTTATTATTTGTATTGATATCGTAATATTAAATTGTAAAAAATTACATATAATTATTTATAAGTTTGAAATTTTTGTAATGTTAGTATTGTGTATTATTAATATTTTTGGTACTTATAATCAGCAATATGAATTACTATAATTATGATATATTGAATTAATTATTAATATGAATAATTATTATTATTACAAAGTAGAAATTATTAGTAGTTCAAAATACACTTATGCTTTATTTACTTTTTGATTTATGAAAAGTACTATTTTTGTTATTGATATTAAAATTATTATGAATATTTGTAAGCATTATTTATTTAGCATTATTATTTGTATGAAGTATTGATTATTGTTAATATATATGATACATATAAAGTAATATTAGGATGATTGATATAATGATCATTGAAACCATGTGATAATTGTAATATTTTGAAGGAAGTGAGTAAAGATAAGTAATTATATTACAATTGCATACAGAAATCAATGAATATCATAAATTCATAGTGTGATGCAAGACCCATTGCTTTTATTCATCATCAGTAGAATATTAAGCTGCAGGAATCTATAATGGCACAATACAACGTTTTGACCAAGTAAGCTCAACGTGCTTTAAAAAATAATTAAGCAATCATTGTCCATAGAATTCTGGTAACAAACAAGGTATAATCTGTTGATGGTCATATTGATGACAGAGTCTAGAAGAACTATAGTGTGTGGGAGCTCTCAATCTAGTGAGCAGGATACAATCAATATATGTTCTGACTGTCACATGTTGAATGTGTCACCATAAACAAGTCCATCGAATAGTACTCTTTGAGATGTGTCCCATCCATTATACCTAATCATCAAATGTTAGCGTCTTTACCTCGAGAAAGGTGAAACCTCTTCTCATATGTGTTTGGGGATGATATATATGTGGATCACCTTGTGGGGGTAGTAAGATTCTTAACTTCTCTTAAAGCTAAATCTAGTAATTTAATTGAAAAACAAGAAAAAGCTGAATGAGATGAACATAAAACATTGTAAATTTTGCCATATAAAAATAAGAAATATTTGATGAGTAAAAAACATGTAAGAATAGGTTAGATGAAATACCTAGAGCAATAAGAAACAACCACTGAAGTGATCAGTCTGTCCTCGCTTAAGTCTGTTAAGTATGAGGATTGTCTTTGCAATGATCATTGGAAAAGGGGTTCAACCTTGCTCCATTTGATCAATAATAGGTCCCAACATAAGATTCCCATTACTGGAGGGGCTGATGAACAAGAACTGTACCAATAATGCAAAAGTAGCAACTCTGAGCCATGAAGGAGAGGTTCGGGAGGTCAACAACTTATGATTACAGAGCTAAAAGATTTTGGTCATATCTATAGACCCCTCTGTAGTCAAAATGACGTTTTTGTAGTTAGGTTGATGCCAAATGCTCTGATGAGATATATAATAACTTCACCAATAGGAATTGGCATAGTTAACATTTCATCTATGTAGCATGAAACCCCGAGGATAACAGTAAACTCCTTATAAAGTGGACATAGTTCCATATGTCCAAATTGAAACACATGGTGTACTGGATCCCAAAATTGAAGTGCTACATGTAAAAATGCATAGTTGATGGAGATTTCATGGAATGTGTTCAGAGAATGAATTCCAAAATGGGTAAGTTAATTTCACTGAGTATGTCCCCATTGACGGATGGTAGCACGGAAGGTAGATAATGATTGTTCACTTATTTTAAAGTCCTACAAGAAAAAACAGAATTAATATATTAGTTAATATTATAGAGAACATTATCATTATCATTAATATTATAGAGAATGTTATCATTATCATCTTTCTTATCATCATTAGTTTGATGATAATGTTACTTAATATAATTATATTAAAGAAGTTTATAAAATATAAAGATACACTTAGATTAAATAAGTTGTTATAACTTAAATGAAGGAAAAAAAGATCATGATAATAGCATCATTAAATTAAGACTAAAATTTAATAACATGAACTGATGATAAAATATCATTACATTGAACAAGTTTGGATAACATACAAATATTACTAATACTAAAATAAACAAGCTAAGTGTCACAATCTTTTCTTTTGATCCTAGATCTGAGATCCATTTATCATCTAGTATTTCTATTCTCCATATCCATTTGTACATAATGGGAATCATGTAAATTACGAGGCTCAATATTAGGACTATCATCATCATCATCATCAGCAGCAGCAGCAGCAGTAGCAGCAACATCATGTAGATCTCCATAATGAACAAGAATAGTAGCACCCAGTGGAGTACTATAACCTCCTTGGAAATGTTTAGGAATTGGTTATTGTTATGAAGTTGATGTAAATAATGGATTGAAATAAGGGTTAAGGTTGGGGCTAAGGTAGGGTTAAATGGTTGGTTTGATGGAAAAGATTGTGTGGACCATTGGATGTAAAATGGTGGGATGTGCAGAGAAGGTTGTACTGGTTAAAAAGGTGGTGAGCCAAATGGAAAAGGGTATGAAGTTTGGGTTAATGGATGAAAAAATGGAGCTGATGATGTGAAATCAAAATGTGATAGAACAAATGAAGTTGACAGTATGGGTTAATGACGTAAATAAACAGGAGGTGAAACAGGATCACAAGATACTATTATTGGAATGGGAACATCATAATATTGATGATGATATTGATGGCCATGTTGTGTTGGACGTGAAGATGTTGGTCTTTGAGAGTCATCATCAATAGGATATGGATAATGAATAGACTCAGTGATCGATTTAGAAGGTGGTATAGTTGTAACATGATGTTGTTCTTGCAATGCAGCTTGACCACTACGACCAAGTTATTGAGCTAATTCCAATCAAGAACTTATTGATATATGCTCAAGAGCATCAACCTATAGAAAAAGATAATATTAAATACATTAGTACATTTGATGTATATAATTAATTTAGTGAAATAGAGTTATAGTATTAGATGTTTACAGAAGCTCCAAATTATGCACCTAGGTGAGATCCACCTTCTTGTAACTATTCAATACCATTCCATATATTTAGAATGGTAATGCATATGGGGAGAAGCAATAAGAGCTTGCACAATTCATTAGATGCGATTATCCCATAATGCAACCCATGTTGAATGTCATTCCATCCAATTGATATGTGTATTATGAGGATCAGATTAATGCAAATCTTAAGTCTATAAGGGTGGACGAGGGATGGGTTGCACTAGTCTGAATTAGCAAATGACCCTATCAAGTTGGTGCCACTCGACTATATGGATATAGAGCATTGGCATAACTGACCTTCATATATGCTGGCCTTGTAAGCATTGACAAGGGAGAATATCTAAAATATCATGTTGATAAGGCTCCCAAATTATCTGAATAATCAAATAACTAAATATACTTTTATAAAACATTACATATGACATTAAGATATTGAAATACATACATCATCAGCCCATAAAATATCCAATCACAATTGTATATTGGATATAAGATGAGTTGGGATCTCTATTATAATTCTGTTCATACTCCATCTATAAAGTAATATAAAATTGAGATGAATTTTGAAAGAATAATAATTGAAATTAATATTTCAAATAAATGAAGCTATCGTAATACCTTGTGCCATAAGGAGCATTAGCAGGTAGGGGAATAGGATTAATGGTTGAAGATAAAAAAGGAAATCTCTCTCATGCCCATATTTGCAAGAGGAACAAAAGGCCAGATATCTGCAAGGCTAATAGGTATCTACATGAATCACAAAGCTCTCGATACAGATATACCAAACATACAGATCCCCAGCTATACTATCCAACAATTACCAAATCCTCTAAGAATGGTAGATAAAATAAAGTTACTGTACCAGTGCTGGTTGGATAAAATATTTGACCACATAAAAATCACAGGATAGCTACCCTGGCATGGTTATGGATGACCTGAATGGGTGCATCATCATTGAGTTGATTGAATTCTTGTATAAGCCAACTCTGCTTCAGTTTTAAACCCCTTGTATGAGTATTAGGTAGAACAACCCTAAGCAAGCATCCACATAATACATTCCAATTACAATCGAGTTCTCTAATAATAGGGCAACCATCAATGGGAAGGTCGGTGATGATAGCCACATCTTATAATGTAACTGTGCACTCGACCTAAGGTAAGTGGAATGTGTGAGTTTCAAGTCTCCACCTCTCAACCAAAGTAGTGATCAAATGGTGATCAAGACTAAAATACCCAGATGAAAAAGTCCACTAAAACATGTATTTTGAATCACCTCGATGACACGTGGATGTAAATCTTCTATACGGTTTCCACGTAAAGAAATATTTCATTGATAATTAAGCACCTGGTTATCAACCTATATATCAAAACATGTAATTCTTAAACAGGGCATTTTAATTGAAAGAATTTTATTATATTCTATGTAGTATCTCAAACCTCATCAAACTAAATAGCTTTTGATCTATGTTATCACTGTGAATGTAATAGTGATAGATCGTAAGGTCCAAGTTGAAAGTAATCCCGTTATTTAGGTTCTCAAGCCATATTTGAAAAATATGATCTATAACATATAACAGATATGTCATTCAATTGTAATTATGGAAATTGAGAATTGTATGCTAAAGTTATAAGCAAATAGATATCTTCATAGTATGATTTATAGAATACATAATTAAAATGGAATTTGTATATGTTTACCATACATAAAGTACATGCACATGATTGTGTAAAATGATTACAATGCAGAAGTTATAAGCTAATGAATACATAAGGAATTCATCAAGTACATCCACATGAACGTGTTGCGTGACCTATTTAACCATATTTAATACAAAAGTCTGATTGATCATTGGTTGACCAATCCATCTCATTTTAAATACAAGTAGATCTTGGCCTCTCTTTTTTCCTTTTCCACATAGGATTCACCATAAATAGTAAGCCTCTATATTTAGGATAATAGTGTTCATGTCCTACTTGGGTGAATGGTGTCGATCAACATTTGACGATAACAGAATTCATGTAAAAAGGAGCAACTAAGTCTCTGTAGTCTTTGCCAGATTTCATGCAACTTGCAATTGCATGAGAGCATGGTATTTTGCTCTGTTGGAATTTATCATATGAACAATATCTCCATATAATATTGATAACTTGAGATTTCCCACCTTTCTTTATAGCATTATTATAAGATGTTCTGATCCCAAATATGCCCCTATCAACATCATACCTCCATACTTCATGCCCATTAGCCTTACTGACCCCTATGATTAAGAGTTCTGATACAATACTCAGTAAATATACATTCTTCATTTATTAAAGTAATGTATCTCTAATGATGTTTATCAAAGATACCCACAAGCTTATGGAATAACATCTGCATCATCCTTATAACTAGCACAGATCTTATATCCTTCAACATGGCATTACATGCTTTGGTATAGTTCATTATCATCATACCATGTCGAAGTCCTTCATCATATGAAAGTGCCTATTTCTCTCAAGGGATTTTGTCAATCCACTCTTTTGACTCAGGGTGTCTTGCTTTAAGCTGCCTCATGTATCTCTCAAATTTTCTCTGTTGATTTTGCTGACCTACAATAATCAATTTGATTATTACATATAAATGATAAATGTAATAAACACATACATTAATAATAATCAATTTCATTGTTACCTGCTCTCTCGAGTAATTTTTTGATTAGGACGTTCTTGAACTTAGTGTTGTAATTACTAATGACATAACGAAGGCAATACTGATAGGGATTTGTACTTCATAACTCAGATTGCATAGCATACTAGATCCCAATATATTGGTCTGAGATGATGCATATATCATTTTATCCAGTGTAGACATGATATTGAAGCATCGACATGAAATACTGCCAGTCATCCTTACTCTCCCATTCAACTAATGCAAAAGCAATTGGTAGTATATGATTATTCCCATCTACAGCTTCTATGGTAAGTAAGACACTTTTATACTTACCATATAGAAATGTACCATCCATATATAACACCAGTTTGCAATACTTAAAGCCTTCAATACATGGTCTGTATACTACAAACACTCTTTTAAATTGTCTCACATTGGGTCCAACATAATGATTGATGACATAATCTTCACCTTCAATATCCTAAACAGAACCTTCATTTTTTTTACATGCAGCATGCATAAAATTACATAACTGCATATAGGATTCATCCCAATCCCCCCCATAAAGATGCAATTGCCTTCTGTTTACCATACCATGCTTTCTTATAACTGACCATAATGTCAAACCGTTCTTTCAACATTGCTACTATAACTGTTACCTTAATGTTACCCTATTCAGCTAACATCCCTTCAATATAGCTCCTAGTGATATTACTATCAAAATTGCAATGATCCAGTGAATTGGCTGGAGCATTACAAGTATGAGGACTATTATATCATGTTATTACCCAATATTTATGCATTTTTTATACAGTGCGTAAATGCCATGAACATGCATCATTCTGACTATAAATAATAGTGAGAAAGTTTTGTTTCGTTTCTTGGTTCTTAAAACTTTGCTTAACACGTGTTGAGTATAGTTTTAAAGCTGATTAAACTATATCTTTATTCTCAAATATCATGCATATTTGAAACTCTCCACATGGATCCCATACTAACCCATCAATATCAGAAGGATTCCTATTCATAACCATTTCATTCATATCAATAGGTATCAAATTTCTAGCTACATGACCTAATCACTTGTTATTTTGTTGCCCATTTAAGTCTAAATATTGTGTTATTTATGTGTTTAGTCTAAGTTTTCTTTAAGTTTTATTAAATATTATGCATGTTTGTTATTACTTTATGATTTTATCTAACTTTGTTTCAAAGAAGTCCCAAGATATACTTTTGAGGAAAATTTGTGAGTATTTGCAGGAAAAATAGGGAAATTTGGCTAAGTATGGAAGAAATAGTGATCTAAGTGAGAAGAACGTCGAGTAGAAGTCAAAAAGGAAAGAACGACTCGTGAAATGCAGAGTACGAGTCGTTACAGGAAGTTTC
>CANYBF010403716.1:0-17444 GCA_948192965.1 Dalechampia spathulata
ATCATACAGGGGATAATTTAATTTCCTGACTTAAGAATTATTTTTGCGCTAAAAATGAGGATGTGACAAATATACTAATTCAAATCTATTTTAACTTATTCTATTTTCAATCATATATTCATATATTTATCTATTTACATAACATTAATTTATATATTATTCATTTATGATATCATCTTACCACTTAATGACATCATCATGACATCATTAATAAAAATTCTAATTATACTTTTCTAATATCTACATATTATTATATTCTTTTACTAATACCTTCTTAATACATAATTACTCCTTTTATAATACATTAAGATCATAATTAGGCTCATAAATAATTCCAAATCTTATTTAACTATCTTTTCATATTAGTTAACTTAAGTTAAAACAATCATCTTAAGCATAATTAATTAATCATATCAAGGGTTATTAATATTAAAATCATCAATTAACCATTGTTCAGTGGTTCCGTTTAGGGGTTTCATCAGAAATTTTAAATTTCAACATTAGAGCTATAAACTCTAATCTCATTACATACTTATCATTATTAGCATAACTTCATATCATTTTCACATTAATAACATATAAAATAAGACATTTCAATCAATTCATGAATGCATAGTAGGTGCTCGATTGAGGATGTGACATTTATACTCGATCTTTTTTATTATTGTAAAAGGTTATCAAGTTAGCTTTTGTGAAAAAACTGAAAGAAGTTACAAGTGCGCCTATTGAAAACTTAAGGTTTCAAGTTTAGTTTGCTAAAAACTCATTAGAGATTGTCAAGTTAGCTTGCTGAAAACTTAAATATGTTGATAGTGAGCCTTGAAAACTATTGTTGTAAATGTTTCAAGTTAGCCTTTGAAAACTTACTAATTTGTTTTAACGGAGCCTTAAACATTGGTTTTAAGAAAGTGGATCTAGGCATTAGGCTAAACCACTATGTATTATGTGTTCATTATTCTTCTCTATTCTTCTCATCTATTAGTCTGCTAATTTTAATTGCTTTATTTCTAGAAAGTTTTTTTATAAAGGTTTTCACTCCAATCAATCTACTATTTTTAAAAGGAGAGTTTTTTGAAAATCAATTAAGTTATTTTTGTAACTTTGATTTATTTTTGATTTGATTTATTTTGATAAAACAATTTTATTTTAATTTACTAATTTGAAAAATAGTCTCCTAGTTTTGAATATAGTTTGTTAAAATTATTTTAAATTTTTAAAGTTTATCAATTCACCCCCTCTTGATAATTATTTTGGAGCTAACAAAAGAAAAATAAGAAACGAGAAGAATGAAGATTTAAAATATGTATATTTTCATTTACATCATTATATTAATCTTTCATTCTTTGGGGATATATAGATATATAATATTTCTTAGATTACAAACAGCATAAAATTTCATGTATAATACGAAAGTTATCATGCCACTTGACTTGCCAATCCAATTTACTTGTCGCAATCAAAAGTATCAATAAGTACAATATTTTATATTCTTGTATAGATGAACTAAATTAAAGAATACATTATAAATTTTATTTTAATAAATTTTATCGATCTAATTGATATGAATTAAAAAACTCATATCCTTTCAATAAAGATCTTCAAGTTAAGTTTTGGAAATGGCAATAATTTTGTTATACATATCTTCTAATATTTAATTTGGATGATGGAAATTTACCATGAGATTATTGAATTAAATTTATGTAAAGTCCTTGGAATTTTCTTCTGACCGTGTTTCTTATTGGATTGTGTGGCGAGTGGCACAAAATATTAACTTGGCCATGTTTCTCATGTAGTCAATATTTAATTTTAATTTGTGGGTTTCTGACCATTTTTATTTTCCCGTAAAATTCTTCCAAATATCTCTCCAATTTTCTTTCTTTTTTAATTAATTCGCTTATTTGATTGCTTAAACTTTTAAAAGATTTAGAATTGACATCTATAACTATTTTATATAAATAAATATTTGCATAGCTAATTAATAATAATAATAATAATAATCATCATGGATATCCAAGTTTATGGGTTAATATCATGAGAGATTATTGAATTTTAAGAGTTATATTAAATTGGTCACTATATTTCAATTTTTTCTGTTTAAATACTATATTTCTATCTTTGTTTCACCTGAAGTCAATGGTAAGAGTCTACTTAAATTTGTTAACATAAGCTAATGTGATAGTTGAAGATGAAACATGTCATGTTAGTACTATGACGGATATGGTTTTTATGTAAAAGAAAATGGGCAGAAAGGAAATTGGGTAGAATAGGGTTGGAAGGAATGTATATTGTTGTTATTCCGAAAAAGCTAGTCATAAAGTATGTGAATCAATTACTTGTGATCTAGTGTTTATTAATGACAAAAGTAGCCTTATTCATCCATGTCCCGCTTTCCTGCTCAACGCATCAGCAACCCGATTCATCGTCCCTGGATTGTATTCTAACTGAAAGTCAAACTCCACTAACAGTTCCTGCCATCTTGCTTGTTTTGATATGAGCTTTGGTTGAGTCAGAAAGTGACTTACTGTAGTGTTGTCCGTCTTCACTATAAATCTGGCACCTAATAAGTAGTGACACCAAATTTGTAAACAATGAACTACCCCCAACAATTCCTTTTCATGGGCAGAGTATCTCCATTAAGCTTCATTTAGCTTGTGACTCTCAAAGGTAACAGGGTGTTCCTCTTGCATCAGAACTCCTCCCAAGGCAAAATCTAAAGCATCTGTTTGTACCTCAAAGGGATTCAACATATCAGGTAGTTGTAACATGGGGTCGCTGATCACTACCTGTTTTCGGTTCTCAAAGGCTTCTTGACATTCATCTGACCACTTCCATCCATTCCTTTTTTTCAATGTCAAGGGAATAATACGCTGGGAATACCCTTGTGCAAATCGCCTGTAGTAGTTGGTCAACCCCAAGAATGAGCGTAATTATGTAACTAATGTGGGGACCTTCCAATCCCGAATGGCCTTCACCTTGTCTTGGTCCATCCGTATGTGCCCCTGCTCAATCACGTGGCCCAAGAACTTAATCTTGGTCTGTCTAAAAGTGCACTTCTCTTCCTTGGCATACAATTGATTTTCTCATAGCTTCTCAAACACCAATCATAGATGTTCTTGATGCTCCTTTAAAGTGGTGTTGTAGACCATAATATCATCCAGATAAACCACCATGAATTTTTCTAGGTACTTATGAAACACTTGGTTCATTAAAGTATAAAAGGTAGCCGGAGCATTGGTTAGTCCAAAAGGCATGACAAGGAATTCGAATGCACCATACCGAGTTACACAGGCAGTCTTTGGGTTGTCCCCTTTAACCACTCTCACTTGGTGGTAGCCAGATCTCAAATCTAGCTTTGTAAAGTATTTAGCCTATCTTAATTGATCAAAAAAATCAGCAATCAAAGGAATGGGATATTTATTTCATACCGTAACCTTGTTGAGAGCTTGGTAATCCACACAGAGTTACAAACTCCCATCCTACTTCTTCTGAAAATTACAAGGGCACCGAAGGGGGCTTTTGCAAGGCGGATACATCCCACCTCCAACAACTCATTCAACTGTATCCTTAACTTTGCCAGTTCGGGAGGGGCCATACGATATGGTGCTCTTGCAGGAGGCTTCATCCCTGGGAGTAACTCAATGGAGTAATCAATGTTCTGTCTAGGAGGCAAACCGTAAGGTAACTTCTTCGGCATGATATCTCTAAACTCAGCAACTACCTCCTTGATCAATGAAGGGCATTACAGAGTATTCTCTTGTTCATATTGCATGGGGACTATTACATACGTTGGCTCTGATACCACGTGTCATAGGTCAAATTGAAATAACACTTATGGACCCGTGCAGTGCTCGTATTTGGACATTACCTTCAACAAGCCAGTCGATTAATTACACCTGCAGGCATAAAAGGAGGTTAGCTTCTGTATAAAAGATTATCGTAGTTTTAGGACAAGCATATCTAGGCACATTATAGACAAGCATCACATGTAGCATAACATTCATCCCATAATCACAACAAGGTAACATATAGCACTGGCACATAGCAGAATAATGGGACATGGATTAATAAGGCTACTTCTGTCATTGATTAATACTAGATTATAAGTAATTGATTCACATACTCTATGATTAGCTTTTTGGGAATAATAACAATATACATTCCTTCCAACCCTGTTCTACCCAATTTCCTTTCTACCCATTTTCTTTTACATAAAAACCTTATCCGACATTTTGTCAACTCCACCCACTCAAATTAGGCATCTCTTCTAGATATTGCCCAATTCTGCTTCAACTTCCAGAAATGCTCTACATTTAACTGAACTCCTTTTGAGATTGTTTCAAGCCAGTAACCATTAGCTCCATACTCTGTTGATGCCATATATATAGGCAAGAACCCAAAAGCATTTAACTTTATAAAAGAGTGGAGACAGAAGGAAGAGACCGCACGAGCGCATTTAGAAAGAGCATCACAGAGGATGAAGAAACATGTAGATGCTAAGCGATGACTGGTACAATTTGAAGTAAAGGATTAGGTGCTAGTACGATTGCAACCAAAGCAAATTAGACCGAAGAACAATAATCAATGACTGATACCAAAATACGAATGACCGATGGCCATTCTAGCTAAAGTAGGGGAATCATCTTACAAAGTACAACTGCCAGAATGGATGAAGGTGCACCTTGTTTTCCATGTGAGTTTATTATGACCGCACCATGCTGACAAGGAGGATGAGACTTGTAACACATATGCCAGACTAGCTATGGTAAAGATGAAGATGAAGACTTCAATAAAGAGAGTAGCAGAGATTTTGACTTCCCACATGAATATCACTGGTAAGCATAAAGAGTATCTAGTGAAGTGGAAGGGTGAACGAGAAGAAGAGACTAGCTGGGAAAGAGCAGAAGCACTCCAGACATTCAAGGGCTTGCTTGAAGACTATGAGAGAAGGCAGTTGATGGGGTTGTCAATCTTTTTAGTGAGGGAGAGTGTGACGGATAGGGTTTTTATGTAAAAGAAAATGGGTAGAAAGGAAATTGGGTAGAACAGGATTGGAAGAAATGTATATTGTTGTTATTCCCAAAAAGCTAGTCATAGAGTATGTGAATCAATTACTTGTGATCTAGTGTTTATCAATGACAGAAGTAGCCTTATTCATCTATGTCCCACTGTTCTACTATGTGCTAGTGCTATATGTTGCCTTGTTGTGATTGTGGGATGAATGTTATGCTACATGTGATGTTTATCTATGATGTGCCTAGATGTGCTTATCCTAAAACTGTAATAATCTTTTATATAGGAGCTAACCTCTTTTTGTGCTTGTAGGTGTAATTAATCGGCTGGCTTGTTGAAGGTAGTGTCCGAATGCGAGCGCCGCACGGGTCCATAAGTGTTGTTTCAATTTGACCCGTGATAAGTACCACATTAATATTCACATCAAGATCATATCATTTTATTTATATTAAAATATTTATTGAACTTTGTCATTTATTTCAAAAAGATCACTTACACTTTTATGTAAAAATTTAATATAAGGAAGAGTTAAAAATTAATTCACACAAGCTCATATTTTTAATTAATAATTATATATTATTTTACATATAATTTTAACTCAAGAAATAATTGAAATTAATATTTCATCATATTTTATTTACTTTTTAACAAATGAAATTTTAATTAATATTTACAATATTTTTCTTATAATTTAATCACCAATTTATAATTATTTCTATATATACATGAAAAATGTAGATAAAAAAAGTATGAAATAAAAATATAAATAATGAAGACAATCATTTTTTAATCTAAAATGAAAATGAAATAATTTTCATCATAGATCTGCTACATATTTTTAGATATAAGTAATCACATATATATATATGGATGTATTAATTATATTATACTAACATGTATTAAAAGAATTGTTAGAATAACTATTCTAATATTTATCAAAAAAATTTTGCAATCTACATTTTTTAAGTATATTTAGAAATAAATGTAAATTATTTATTAAATTATACAAAAAATATCATAAATATCATATAAAATATTATTTACTAAACAATAAGTGAAGTATGATGAAACTCTTTATTTTAATTACTAATTATGTTCAAATTAAGAATCAAATAGTGAAATTATTTTTAAAAATATGAGGATGTATAAATGATCTATATAACATAAAATAACCTTAATAACATGAAAATGACACAATTAATCTATTAAAATGATATAGTTTTGATGAAAATTAATTGATCAAATTCAACCTAATTTGGCTAGACCTAACCCAATTTAGAAATCATATTTTAAATCGATTACCGAATCAACCTGTGACACAATTTGATTTTTACCATGAGTTGACACAAAGCTAACTTTTTTATTTTTAATTAAATTTGATTATTTAAAGTCCTTAAATTGTAAATACATATACTAATAAATTAATGAGCATAATATTTTATTATTTTAAAAATATTGTATCAATATTCTAAATTTTTTAAATTAAAAATAATAAGTTTAATATAACTTGAATAACATTATATTTAGTTAATTGATGTTATTCTAATATCTAAAAACAATATGTTCATATTCTACCAATCATCTTACAAGCATGATCAAATAATTCATTAATTCATTTATTTACAAGAGAGATGATAAGGATTTAAACAAAACTCCTCATTGAACATATTTGTTGTCAAAGATGTTCTCATTATTGACTTCTCCATATTGAATGATATTTTTCTCTCTAATTTTATCTAAAATCTTCATATCAAACATTAAATATATTAACATTAAACTATTTAAAATCTCTAATGGGTATGAACTACCTTTTATCTCATATTATGGTTTACTTTAAAGTATTATTAGTATGATTGATGCAAAATGTGCTTGAATTTTGTGGTTATATTCATGGTATGTACTAATGAAATTCAAACAAGAAGAATGCCATATGTATTAGCCTTCATCATTATGATCTTGCTAATCATAGTATTTATTTCACTCTTTAGCTTTCATCACGAGATAAGAAGAATAATTTACACTATATTTTCAAACATTAGAGCAATCATTAAGGCCACCCCACCTTTAACAATACTAATAAGTTAATATATCTCTTATAATGACTTCAAGGAAAATATAACTAATCATTGGCTAATAAATACAATATGTATTTACTTTAAATAATTTAATAATCTATATATCATTGAAAATATATTTTAAGAAACTAATTTCATTTTCAATACATTATTAATATCAAAAATCATTTTAATTAATTAATTCTTGTTAAATGTAGGGTACAATGAATCATGGCAGATAATGCTAATGTCAAAGAATTATTGTTGTTTATGTTATTTGTGTTTTGATTTCTAACACCGCATGCTTTATCCTTGGCATTATTATTTTTGACCATTTTATGTTCTATAAATTTAATACGTACATCTCTATTTAGTTTTATACTTATGTTGTTAGTAGGAACATATTTTATCATTATCTTTAGTTTAATGTATATTATTTGATTCTTTTAGGTTATCGATGACTGTCTTTTAATATCTGCTATCATTTAGATTTTCCTTATTTGGTATTCAAATGTGACCAAATTAGAGATGTCTCATGTAGATTTAAAGACAGGTGAATAAGAGGGTCATGAGAACACAGATATAGAGATGTTAGAAGAAGAAAATCAATAAGCACAAGAGAAATATCATGAAGAAATGTTTCATATAATGGAGGACCAATAAGAGACGATTGTGAGCATCGGTTTCTGCCAGAGCCTAGAGTGAGGCTTGCGATGCTCATGGACCGAGGACCGCACTTGGAGCAAAAGCGCAGTCTTCCCGAGGGGTTACCTCTGGGAATGATACAAACTTGAAAGAGTCACAAGTGAGTCACCACCGGATGGTTCCGAATTGGTCCAACCGACCCATAACATGAGTGCTAGTTAAACCCTTCACAGATTGGGTTTGGGTGGTGGAGATCTATTTCTATGAGTTTCCAAAATCAATTTTACCATTATAGTTGGAGTTAATTATCCTAAGCAGTCAAGCATATGAGCGTATATGTAAGCACACAGCGCGACATGCGATTTGGCGTTGCACGGTTGCACGTAGAATGACATATAATGCTATATGGTATTTGGATGACATGGCATATGCATGACATAATAAGATGACATATCATATGCATGTCATGACCTAATAATAATATCATAGCATAGTAAAATGACATGGCATATGCATTACATGGCATAGTCATGCATGGGTGAATTGGCATTTGACATGGCATGTGGCGTGGCATGTGACATAGCATGTGGCGTGGCATATGATATGGCATGTAGCATGGTATACGACATAACATGGCATATATGGTATATGACATGATGAATTAGCATGGTAGCATATGATATGGCATGGCATAATGACATGGCATGGCATATAGCATGGCAAGTTATGCGTATTGCATTACATATTGACGTATTTGGATTGTATTGGCATATGAGATAAATTATGTTATGGAATGGCATATGCATGAAATGACATAAAAGTGTGTGATGTGGCATGTGACATAATATGACAGATATATTTTAGCAAATATAAAACCATCCATAAAATAAAAAATAATAAAGGCCGGTGAAAGGGAATCGAGGAAAATAGGGGATATACACGGGATTTTAGGGGATTAATTATTACAGACCAATAATAATCCTATCCTATTACATAAATCTCCATGCATACATCATTTTAGGGGTGTTAAGTAACACCCCTTCCTCCTCAGGTACTATTTTGTATTGGGTTGCACGAGTTAAAAATGCATGAATGGATATTATGCAAAATAAACACAAGTAAATTCATTAGTAGCAAATGAATTTAGGATTTATTTGACTAGTCCAATGCCATATGAAAGCACAAACCAAGAGTCAAAATCTGGTTAATTATTTGGTAAAATTATTTTAGGCAAAATTATTTTTAATTTTAGGCAAAATTAATTAAATGTGAAAATTAATTAAAAAAAATAATTTTAGGTAAAATTATTTTTAATTGATCATGGAAAATCAAATGGGAATTGCTAACATCACATAAAATAATTAGAGATAGCAACTCAACTAATTTGAATCCAATCCTTTCAAAAATCACATTTATATGAGTTAAATAGGCATTTAATCATGAAAAATTAATTTTGAGGTCAAAATTAATTAAATATAATTAATTTTTGATTGATCCAATACACTTGAGTTACTTCCAAACATCAAATGTTACTGGAAAAATTAATTCAGGTTGAAAAAGGATTGAAAAATCCAATTTTTCAAAAATTTTCCAAGAACATGCACGCGCATATAGTGCTATGTGTTGTGCACATACCATGATATGTGCCATACATTAGGAGTTAATCTGCAAGAAAATCAAATTTATTAGTATAAAAATGATCTACAGATTAAAATAGATAACTTTAATGAAGACAATACCTTATTTTGAGCATGGATCGGCCTCTGAATTGCAAATCAAACAAGTAAATGTGTATTAACTTGAATAATCAATTTTAATTCTAAAATCAATTAGATTTAGACAATATTTGACAGATCCAGAACACTTGATACATGAACAAGCCCCAAATGCTACTGGAAGAGTCAGATCGAGTGAGAAAACGAAGAAAAACTACATTTCTAGGAAATTTTAGGGTCTATGTGCGCCACACATAGGCTGTGTGTGGCACACATAGATGAAGGTGTGGCACACATAGTAAGAAAAATCAAAGAAAAGTGAAATTTTTCAGTAAAAACTCTAGATCCGAGTCAGATCTGAGCAGATCTAAAGTGGAAAATGCATTTTTGACTCATAGATGAGCATCCAATTTGAAAAATTAATTTTTAAAGCTAAAAATTAATCAAATCTAGAGAATATGTGATAGATCTAGAACACCAAAGGCATGGGAAAGCCTCTGATGAAGCTAGATTCATCAGATCGGGGAAGAAAACGAGTGAAAACCGAAGAAAAATGGTATTTTCTGGAAATTTTTAGGGCTATATGCATACATATAGCCCTATATGGGCCACACATAAGCTATGTATGGCACACATAAGGTTATATGCGCAGCATATCCCTTGTAGAATAGTGATAGAATAAACATTTTTAGGAAAAACATGAAATTTAACTTGAATCTAGGTAGATTGAAGCTAGATTTGCATAGTTTTAGTTACAAAATAACATTAGCAACCAAAACCCAACATGATTCAAGCCAATTACAAGAAACTCAAGCCAAAATTTGAAGATTTAGATGAAAATCATAAGAAAAATGAAGAGAAAATGATATTTCCACTTACCATAGTGGGTTTTTCTTGAAGATCTTCACTCCAATCGTGCTTAGGGAGCCTAACTAGAGCCAATTAGTCTCTAAATCCTAAGCAATTAATTAATTAAGTGTTTTAATTAGTTTTGAGAGGATTTTGGCAGAGTTTTGGTTGCTTTTTAAGCAAATTTCGAACCCCTTCTGATGAACCTTGAGCTCTATATTTATAGATAAAATTAGGGTTTGGTAAAATTGTAATTTTTGGTTTAGATTTGAAAATTTTTAGGCTATGTGCGCCACACATAGTGTTATGTGGACCACACATAACCTATGTGTGTAGCATATAGTGTTATATCCACAGTACATAACATTTTATCACATTGCATGGGGCCCACTATGGCCTCATCGGGATGTGCACCCCGTGCCCAAAAAGCATCATTTCATGTTTTAAAACATTGTATGATGTAGCGTACATTAGATTTGGTTCCGAGAAGGCTTCTAACCAAACATCATTTTTCACTATATGCGTAGCACATAATGCTATATGCTATGCACATAGCATTTTGCCCCTATGTGCGCCACCTTGCACGAGCAAATTGGGATGCACACTGTATGTCAAATGTGTCATTTGATATATTAAGACGTTTTACAATGAAAAGTATTTTGAATTTGGTCCGGAAGGTGGGCCTTACTAAACGTCTTTTTTTTCTTGCATAGTGCACGCATAGTGCTATGCACTAAATTCATTTTGTTTGTGCATTCTGCCTTGTATGGGTAAAATGCAACACATTTTGCATGTCAAATAAGCATTATTTGATATTGTGAGACGTCGTTAGTGTGCTCTATTTATGTGGGCCCCATAGGTAGGCCCTACCAAACATCTTTCTCTGGCAAATAATGATATATGCTCAGTGTGCTATGTTTATGCATTCTGCCTCATTCAACCAAAATGTAAAGTGTTTTGCATGTCCAGAACACATAGAGAAGGTCCAACAACATGTTCACAAATCTGGGTCGACCTTAGGGACCGATACCAACCCTAATCGATAAAAACCTGAGATTACACAAGGGTGAAAAGTCAAGGTCAATAGTTTACCCCTTGATCAGGACCATTTTAAGGTGACACAAGCACAAGTCATCAAAATGAGATTTGATCATAATATGAATTTTCACGGAAAGTAAGGAAGGTACTTGACCGATGCTCGTGTCGAGGCCTGATGCTCATGCTGAGGCTTGTGGGGTGCTCGCGTTAAGGCTTTGCAGAGTGCTCATGTTGAGGCTTGTAGAGTGCTCACATTGAGGCTTACAACCCAATTCTACAATTGGGAGCCCGGTGTTTGGGCTAAAGGTGATCAATGCTGATCTGCTGTTTATGCTGAGGCTTAGACACCCAATTCTACCATTGGGAGCCCGGTGCTCAGGCTGAAAGGATCAATGCTGATCAGAGGTCTTCTGTAAGAGCGATGGCATTGTTGCAAGGCTTAAACTCATCTGATGTCAGTGTTCAGATGCCTACTACTAGGGTTTAGGAATCAAAGGCCTGATTCTCTGATCGCTGCTGGATCGAGTGGTCAACTGCGGGACCTGGGTGACTGTCTATTGGATCGGTGTTCACGCCATCTAATAAATGTCAAATATCTCTAAAATGGAATTTGGGATCCTCTGTTGGGGCTTAACATTTTCTAGTCAACGGTTTTGACCAATAACAATCCTAATCCGGTCATTGGGAGCCTGGTGTTTAGGCTAAACGATCAAGGCTAATCGGTGGTCATTGTGAGATTGATGGCTTTAATATGAGGTAATCATCTGAAATTGGCATTCAGATGCCAATGGCTAGGGTTTAAGAATCAAAGGCTTGGTTCTGTGATCTCTGCTAGATCGGGTGGTTCAATTGCAGAACCTGAGGTGACCATTTGCTGGGTCAGGGTGATCAACCGTCAGATCAATTCTTACACCATCAAATAAGTGTTGTCTAGCTCTAAAGTCTGCATTTGGGATCCTCTGTCAGAATGCAACACTATTTGGTTAATGGCTTAACCAAAAGTCAAAGGTTTGACTATTTTGATCATTTGCTGGATCAATTTCCTGTCTATGCTAGCCATGGAAAAAATAATTTGTCAGTGAAATTGAAATTAAAGTGGTTTAAGAAAATTACCTGAATTTTTAAGTATCAATCTATTGAATTCTAACTGACTTTTTAGATTTTTCAGATGCTGTGGGTTGTGAAAATTAGATTTGACAAAGCAAATGACCTCCAAAAATTCTAAAACTTTTGGAAGAGGCCCAATTCATCAAGTGCATCTTCATAGGGGGTTGACGCACATTAGCAAACCCCCCATGTGGTCGCAAAATCTACTGATCTTTACTTATTATGAGACTGGTCGTCCTTACGAGACCTCCTTTCCGGTGCCGATAAGGAGTGAGATTGAATTTGATCCCCCGAACACCACTCATGTGAGTACACATGTTTCATACACCCTTGACTCTAGTGGTCTTATATGTGCTTGATTTTATAGGTACCTTGAGATGCCATGGCAGATGCTTCAAGGCTGCTGGTGGGGTTGCATCGTTATCATACGTCTAAGATGCTAACTATTCAGGCGAGTACCTGTTATGAAATGTGGATATGATGTCAATACATGGATGTATGACTTATGTGCCTATATGCTTATGTTTGCAGACAAGTAAGCAGCTAGAATGAGAGGAGTGTGATCGCTATGCTTAGATTACTGAACAGATAGGTTGAGAGATTGCTCGGATGACGACGTGTCTAGAGCGTTACAACATTGAAGTCCTAGATAGCCCTAGTCCTGATGAAGACTAATCAAGCAATGATGACACCTAGAGAAGACATGATGTCCGTCTCCTAAATGCATGATGTCAAAATTCTATAATTTCTATAATTTCTATATTAAAATAATAGGCTGTAATACAGTCTGGTATGAGGGCCTAGTACACTTAGACTATGGTGTATAATCATTGAGGATAGCTAAACCTCAAACTTTGAATCTTTTTGGATTTATTAATGAAACCTTAGATCACTTGCTGCTATAAATATCTCATGTTTTATGCTTCTCTACCGAAAAATAACCATTTACTCTCAACAGTGCTATATTTGCATTCAGTTGGCAGCAGCTTCTTACTTAGGCTGTAGACAGTATGCTCGACTCCAGCTTCATTCTCCTGAGCCATCATAGCACCCACTGACTTCTCTTCTAAGGCTAGATAGAGTAGTAATGGTTTTCCCAACCGAGGAGGTTACAGGATCGATGAGTTAGAGAGATAATGCTTTACCCTCTGAAATGTGAACTGGCAGTTCTCATCCCAGACCATAGGTTGGTTCTTCCTCAAAAGCTTGAAGATGGGCTCACACATGGTAGTGAGCTTGGTGATGAATCTGCTGATGTATTGGAGCTGTCCCAGGAATCCCCTGACTTCGGTCTCAGTTCTGGGAATAAGCATCTCAATGATTAACTTTACCTTATTAGGATCCACTTTGATACCCCTTTGATTGACAATGTGACCCAGTAGCTTGCCAGATGTCACCCAAAATGTACACTTCTTTGGGTTTAGCCTGAGTCCATATTTCTCAACACGTGTGAGAAACCTGTCAAGAGCTGCTGGATGCTCTTCTCTTATGGGAGACTTCACCATCATGTCATCCACATAAACTTCGACCTCTTTATGGATTAAATCATGCAACAAGGTTGTTGCAGCTCGCTGGTGTCACGGGTCGAATATGAGACAAGGCTTAAGGACCCGTGTGGTGCTCGTATTCGGACACTACCTTCAATAAGCCAGCCGATTAATTATACCTGCAGGCACAAAATGAGGTTAGCTCCTTTACACATGATTGTCATAATTTTAGGACAAGCACATCTAGGCACATCATAGACAAGCATCACATGTAGCATAACATTCATCCCACAATCACAGCAAGGCACACATAGCATTGGCACATAGAAGAATAATGGGACATGGATGAATAAGGCTACTTTTGTTATTGATAAACACTAGATCACAAGTAATTGATTTACATACTCTATGACCAGCTTTTTGGAAATAACAATAACATACATTCCTTCCAATCCCACTCTACCCATTTCATTTTATTTTTACATAAAAACCCTATCCGTCACACCAGTAACCTCCCGTTTGGACTCATCATATGCTCTGATGATGGTCTTACAGGGCTTGAGGTCTGAAAGCTGAATCCTGAGCTTGGGAAGTACCTTGAGTGGGCAGACGTTAATTTCGGAACCATCATCCACCATGACATAAGGAGTGGTGAAGTTCATGATGTTCACTCTGATGAACAATGCCCTGTTGTGGCGGATTCCTTCAGCCAGTAGATCCACATCAGAGAATGTGATCATGCTGGATGGTAGCTCCCGATTGACTAGCTGGCTCTTCATGCTGAAGGTGGAAGCAGAGGGAGAGATCCTCATGCTTGAGAGTGCTTCAACAATGGCCCGTCGATACTGTTGGGAGGATAGCACCAAGTCCCAAATGCTGATGTTTGCTTGGGTCTTTTTTAGCTATTTGACTACAACATTATCAGGATAAGCAACCTAATTAGCTAGCAGCGGAGATGGAACATTGCTTGGACCCACTTGATCCCTAGTGGGCTTAGCCTCGGTTGGCTTCTTCCCGAGGTTGGGAGGAGTAAATACCTTGCCACTGTGGGTCATATTGCAAACTCGAGAGGACATCTTGTTGGCACCTAACCCTTTATACTGCTTGGATTGCTTCGGTACTGGCTTGGCTACCCTGGGATTCTCGGTTGACTTACCCTTAGCTGAAGCTTGTGCGTCTGATGCTTCAGGTTTGGAGGATTTCTGAGTAGCTGCAAACTCATCCTCAAAGCTCTCGTACCATATGTCAATGGCACCAATGTTGAATCCACCACCGAGGTGGAAGGTAATGGTAGGTAGCTGAGCATTCCCTTTATTGCTGAGAGGAGAAAATGAGCTTAAGATCAAGGATTCGGGCAATCCAGAGTGGATCATGTAGGTGCGGTTGGCTTTATGGTAGTTTGGTAGTAGGTTAGTCTTGGTAGACAGTTTAGACTTTTCAGGGTTCTCAATCTCACCAGAGTCGATGAGGTTTTGGATAACAAGTCTGAGGGAACGACAGTCGTCAGTGTTATGGTCGTGGTGCTGGTGATAGTGGCAGTAGGTTTTGGTGTCTACTGTGGCTGGAGGTAGTGTTTTGAAGTTTGGTTCCAGAGGCTTGATGAGTTTGGTTTTAAGGAGGCGGCTGAAAACCTTAGAAAGTAGCATTCCAAGATCCGAGAATTTCCGGGATGGCGTAGTGTTCCGGAGTATGGGGTTTGGCGTTTGTACAGCATGGATTTTTGGTATTTGCAGGGCGTTAGTGTAATGAGGTTTTGGTTGCGGTGGTGTATAGGTTGCGATTTTGGGTTTAGGAAAGGAGAGCTCCTTTTTCTTACCCTCAGTTTTCTCGATGCGCTGTCCCACTGAGTAGATGTCCTTGAAAGTGTGGAACGTCTGATACTTCAACCTATCCTGGTAGAGTGGTAGTGACCCCATGATAAGCTTGTTAATCATGTCCGATTCAGATGGCTTCTGTCGGACCAGTGCAGCTTTGTCCATCCAGCGACTTAAATAATCCATAAAGGACTCATTAGCTTTTTGCTTAACCATTTCCAGGTCCATTAAGGTTACATCAAATCGGGCCTTGAACCCGTACTGTTTACAAAATGCAGTACAAAGAGGCTTCCACTCGGCCGTGGTTGCCTTGTTCAGACTGTGATACCAGGCTAGCTCTGGTCCTTCCAGTGAGATGAAGAAGAGCCAAACAATTTGATCATCTGACAAGTCAGTGGTACTCATCAGCATGGTGTAGGTCTTCAGATGGTTCTTTGGGTCCCCAACTCCATTGTACTTGGGAACATCAGGGAGCTTAAACTTGGCAGGCAGCCCCTTAATAGCTCTGACAGAGAACTCATCAAAATCCAAGTCAGTTCCCATGCCCTTGGTCTTCATGATAGTCTATAGCTGTTCTACCTTTTGCTCCAGGACAGTAGTCTCAGTCTTCCGAACATCATGCATATGGAGCGAGACATCATCATCAGTCTCAATGTCATACAGGTTGACACTTTTCCCCTTTTCCTTGATCGGAGCTGGCGGGGTGATGAATTCAGCAGAACTGAGAGCCTCTCGGATCTGTTGTTGCAGGAGGGTCTTGAAGTCATCATTTAAAAGCTTGGCCACAGACTGGTCGATGAGCTTCTAAACCGCAGCAAGTGTAGCCTCATCCAACGTTGAGGTAGCAGGACCAGATGAGGATGCGACATTTTTGGCGTTTTGAGAGTCTGACATGGTTCTGTACATGGCAAATAAAAGTTAGCATGAATGCATGAGTATGCATATGCGATTGCGTATGATGCACGTGATACGGCACGTAGAATGTATGCATGACCTATGCTAGGAAATATGCAATGTCATGGCTGCAACAAAGCGAGTTAGCATGTGTATGCGTGTATGCATACGATGCATCACGTAGGATGTATGCGTGTCCTATGCTAGGAACATCCAACGTTATGGCTGCAAAAGTGAAATTTGTTAATGGATTGCATGAGTATGCATGTATGCATGGTTGACAGAAAACAAGAAAGGGTTAGCAAACACGTAGCATGCAACAGCACTCCCTTCCAACCTTATACCTCCACGAAAATTGGTAAATTCAAGTTCTCCTGCCCTAGGTAAGGATACTAACTCGGAGTTACACTGGGAACTCGAGGTGTGATTCTCTCAAATAGGCAAGCGGATGGTTTGATTATTGCCCAATCATATGGGGGATTACAGCAAAAACCCGGCAGCATTTTGACCATATTGTAATGATAAGTGAATGCCGATGGAATTGGCATGAGGTTGTGCAACCATATAGAATCATTAAAGGACTCCAACTCTTAGCAGAGCAATATGGGCATGATCATATTGTTATGATAAGAGTACGCCCGTGGAATAAGCGTGAGGTTAGGTAACCATATGGAATCATGAAAGGATTCCAACTCTTAGCAGAGCAATATGTGGGAGAAAAATAGGCCGGGTCTATGCAAATCCACTCACATGATAAGGCAAAGATCCACATAGCATGCAATAAGGGTCCTAGTTAGGAATGTTGCTAGGCTTACTACATGGGCTTTAGTC
>CANYBF010403772.1:0-28321 GCA_948192965.1 Dalechampia spathulata
GAAGTGATTCTGTAAGTGCCTATAGAAATTAATTTTTTCTAAGAGGTTCAATAATTGTATTTTTGATGGTGGATTTGGTTTTTGGATCTTGATGAAATAGTATGTCATGATAGTTATTGTAAATGCTTTTGGAAGAATGACTAAATTTTCTTCAACTTGGAAAGATTGAATTACACGCCCTTTTCTTAATGCTGCTTGGGCCGGAAATTTATGAATCTTATTTACTTTTCTAATTATCATTGTTGAAACATATGATTAGGGGCATATAAACTTACATATGGCCTTGCGGCCATGTAATTTTTGTGGATTAATATTCTGATTGTGAATCATAATGTTAACTTGTATCTTCTGTTTTTTCTCTCTTCTTCCCTTTTCTGATTCTTTTACATGCTGTATCCTTCTGTTTTTGTGGTGCTGTTGATTGAATATGGTTTGGAACATCTTTTACATTTTGCTTGTTGATTCTGCTTGCAGGTCATGGAGCATCCTCAAACTGTTTTATTAAGCAAGTTGATAGAGGCAAACATAGCTTTGGGAGAAGCTCATTTTAACAATGAACATCAAAAAATAGTTAGGCGCTGGATGGATCTTCAGGAATCTATAAGCATACTGTTTGATAGCAAAACTGCCAAGGGTAATTGTTGAGATGTTTGAATATGTTTATTCATTTTAACTTGGCTAGATAAATTTCTAACGATGCTTAGTTTGTTTGTGGTGAAAGAAGTTGTCACATCTTCCAAGTTTGCTTGAAATATATGATTACTTACTGTGTTAATCTTTTTATGAATTGATTGATAACTCTTGTTTTGGGCCAAAAGTCTTGTACTTTTATTGACACAATGTGCACATGCATTTTGGATGCACAAGTTGGTGTTTTCTGATGAATTTAGGAATTGAAAAGATAGATTTTATATTTTTACTGGTGGCCAAAGTTAGTCATGTTGAATTTGCAAAATCATGCAAGATCTTGAAGAGCCTAATGAATGTTATTCTTTCTTCATTCTTTGTAGTTACTGAAATTCCACAGTTTCATCATTCAAGTTTATAATTTTATTAAACTTATGCCTTGCGATGTTTCACTGGTTTCACTTGAATCCATTGTTAACTATTATTTGTTTAAGTTCTTTGTTCCTGAGACCCAAAGATTTAGTTTTGGAAAAACCAGAAAATAACAAGTTGACTATATAAAAAGCGCATATAAGATATTTACGGTTGTATCTAGTAGTTGCTCTTGGGTTTTTTCAATTATTAAAATGTCATGGGATCAAGTTCTACAAGTAGTGAGTTTTCTGTTCTTGATGGTAGGTCCTGGTCAAAGGCAGGTGGCTCCTGGAATTTGTCAGTTGCTTGAGAAGAAAGAAGGCCTATTTCGCCAGAAAATGATGGGAAAGAGAGTTAATTATGCATGTCGGTCTGTTATCTCCCCAGATCCATATTTAGGTGTTAATGAAATTGGAATTCCTCCATGCTTTGCAGTGAAGTTAACATATCCTGAGGTAAGGTCTTGTTATGTGTCAGCTTTTATCTTCTACTCTTTTCATTCCAAATTGATACACATGTGTTTTTCAAATTGCCAGCTTATTATTTCCGTAAGGTAGTTAGTATCTTAAATCTCTATTGTACCCATGTTATTGAGACACATTTGTTGACCAAGAGCATGCTAGAGAAGCCTCGACATTTTGTGATGGGTACTAATTAAGGTCCAGTTGCATTTATTGGAGAATGTGGAAAAAATAATGATGCACCTAGAAAGTGTAAGAAAAAATGGTAGATATAAGTTCATATGAGGTTTCAAACCCATTTATATGGATGTAGTTATGAGTTTGGCCGAACACCCTCAAGGCTCATTGAGTTTATACAAACACATCTCTTTGAAATCACACAGGATCATGTTGCTGTAACATACTGGTACTTGTGCGTACTCTTATGGGTTAGTTATTAATGTGTGTGGATTGTATGTGGATATTCAGGGTATGCATACAAGTCCATATTTCATAGAATGAGCTGGTATTTTATTTCACTTTTGAATCTGAGTTGCTTCTTTTACCTTGCTAAAATTTTCTGTCCAGACTGACATTTTCAGTGATTATGTCTTAAAGCATTAGTCAGTATAGAAAGTTTGGCCCTAGTTGCATCTTCTCTCTAATTAAATGTTCCTGCAGATAATATTTCTGAACATTGTAATTTTTTCTGGTTTTCCAAACTTAATAATAAGTTGTTGTCATTATTTTAGGCCTTTTCTGTTTTTGATGTTAGTATCCTTGCAGAGAGTGACTGCTTGGAACGCATCCAAGTTGAGGAACGCTGTGATAAATGGATCTGAAAGCCATCCTGGTGCTACACACTATGTAGATAAGTTGTCCATTAACAAATTACCACCTATCCGGAAAACACGGATTTCCATCTCACGAAAATTATCTTCCTCAAGAGGTGCTGTTACACAGACTTGGAAGGGTTCTGATTGTGAATACGAAGGCAAGATTGTATATCGCCATTTGCAAGATGGAGATGTTGTTCTTGTTAACAGACAGGTATTTTACCATGTGGATGGATGGATGATATTCATTTGTCACCTGCTTGATGATGTACTCCGTACTATTGTGTGATTACCTGTATCAGTTTAATTTTTGCTATACTTGCAATATGAGAACTAAAGAATTTGCATAAACTAAGGGTTTTCTGCTTTTTTAATTGCTTCACATGGAAAATGAAAGAATAGCTTATCCCCCTTTTTTTTTTTAAATTCAGTACTGTTTGCTTGTATTTTTACATTGTTTTAATTTGACAGCCTACTCTTCATAAACCCAGTATAATGGCACATGTAGTTCGTGTACTGAAAGGGGAGAAAACACTTCGTATGCATTATGCAAATTGCAGGTATGTGATAGCATATGTTCTAGATGATGAAAAGCACTGAAAACATAAAACAAGGTGTCCTGCATACAAAGTATTCAATTGAGTTTTGGAATTGCCTTCCTTTTAAAATTGCTGTGTTTTTTCTTGTGCCAGTACATACAATGCTGACTTTGATGGTGATGAAATGAATGTTCATTTCCCCCAAGATGAAGTTTCTCGCGCTGAAGCTTACAACATTGTAAATGCTAACAATCAGTATGTCAGGCCTTCCAATGGTGAACCACTTAGAGGCCTGATTCAGGTTTCTTTTTCTTTTTGATTACTGTCCATGGCCGTGACCATTTTTGCATCTTGCTTTACTTTCTAATATAACTTCCCATATCATCTCATAATTATCTTCCGTATTTTATCAGGATCATGTTGTTAGTTCTGTGCTTCTTACTAAAAAGGATACTTTCTTAAGCCAGCATGAGTTCCATCAACTTCTTTATATTTCTGGGATATCCTTTGCCAGGCCAAATTCTTTCCTTGGCAGGCCTGGCCGGAAAGTGCTGTGGACGCATTTTGAAGATGACATTCAGACCCTTCCACCAGCAATTTGGAAACCAAAGCCTCTTTGGACAGGAAAACAGGTTAGCATTTGTTTAAAAAATGTCAACTGAATTCTGTGTTATGATTGTTACATTCTAAAGATTTGGTGACTTCAAGGAAATTGATCTTTTTCGTAAAGCAAATTCATGTTCTATCTGTTAATTTCTAACCATTGAATTCTTGCAACAATTTGTGAATGATATGTAGTATTCATAGTTTCCATTTTCCTTCTGTCGTTTAGGTCATTACTGCCATATTAAATCACATTACAAGTGGTCATCCTCCTTTCACCGTTGAAAAAGATGCAAAGATTCCTTCTAATTTTTTCAAGAGCAGAGCTAACGAAGAAAAGCTTTGCAAGGAAGATTGTTATGATAAAGATGAGGAAGAGGAAGCAAAGTCTGATAAAAACAAGAAAAAGAATAGTGAAAGAGATGCTTCTGCAAAAAAGGAGCCTGATGAAGAGAAAATGTTGGTATATAATAATGAATTGGTTCGTGGTGTGATTGACAAGGCTCAGTTTGGTGAATATGGTTTGGTACATACGGTTCATGAACTCCTTGGCCCAAATACTGCAGGCATTTTGCTCTCTGTGTTCAGCCGTTTATTCACTGCATATTTGCAGGTTAAGAAGTTCAGATCGATATTTTCATGTACCTGTTGATTAGTGGCAATTTTATCAGTAGGCGTTGTTTGTAATCAATTTATTTAATTTTTCAGATGCATGGATTTACATGTGGGGTGGATGACCTGTTGATAGTAAAAACTAAAGATGAGGAGAGGAAGAAGCAACTTGAACAGAGTGAAAAGAGTGGTGAAGCTGTTCATCGTAATTTCATTGGTATCAAGGATGAAAAAATTAAAATAGGTATTTTTTTTCTCCTCTTCCTTCATATCACTACCTGCTTTGAATTTGACAGCAATAATGTGGTATTGGCCTCTGCATTAGTGTTAATGCTCAACACTTTCTGTTAATTCCAGCCATGTATATGGAAATGTTCATACAATACAAGTTTGTTCAATAAGAAAATAGTGAATAATACAACTGTATTTCAACTGTAGCAGCCAAGCTTGGTTGTTTATTTAAAAATATATAGGCGTATGTGGAATAATATGAGGCCAAGAAAACAACAAGAGCTAAAGCTAGGGAAGGGGGAGGAGACCCGACAAATTGGGAGTTGGGACCTAATAGTCTGCTCAGCTCTCCATTATACAAGTTTTTTTTTTCTTTAAAAAAAATGAAAGCCTATATAACCTGTGATTGAGACTTGATAGCAAATCTACACTCTACACTCTCATTAAATTAGCTAAAAATCATTTCACTAGAACTCCACTGTTGGTCTCAGAATTTGCTCGAGTGATTCTAGTGACAAGAATTTATTATACAACCTGGAAAAGGGCATACAGTGTTTTCCTTCTGTTCCATGACAAAAGTAATCGGATGATTTATGATGCTCTTGTACAATAATTGATGTCAGCGACAGTATTTTCGGTTCAGAGGGTGGCCATTTCTCTGTTTAGTCTATCATTTACCAGATTGTCTTATCCTTTGATGGAGGCACATTTTAATATCTTCTGGTTTGCAGATCCATTGGCTATGCAGTTGAGTATTGAAAGAATTATACGTAGTGATGGAGATGCTGCTTTGGCATATCTTGATAGGCAGATGAGCAATGAACTTAATACAAAAACGAGCTCTGGGGTTATTAGTAATTTACTGTCCGATGGATTACTAAAACCCTCTGGAAAGAATTGTATATCCCTCATGACAACATCTGGTGCTAAAGGCAGCAAGGTAGTGCTTAGTGATTCATACTAGTGTTAAAAGTTTATCATATGATTTTTATTTCTGTGCTTATGTATGAGATTATGGAATTAAGCGTTTCTCCTGAAGTAGCAGGAATGGCATGGAAGATGATAATTTGATTGTGCAATTACTTTGTCTGAGTGATCCTAGTTATCTTGTTCTATTGCCTTTTCATTTAAATCATGAAAGTTAGTTAAGTACTAGGTCCTGTACAATTTGGTATCCTAGCATATGGATATGTGCAGTTACCAATTCTCTTTTGAGTGATCATAATACCCTCCCATGATCTTCATACTGAAATTCTGTTAATATCATTGAAGTCAATGTCTCTGAAGCCCTCTTGTTGGATTAGTGATGCCTGGAAACTTATAACTGAAACCTAGGTGATGCCTTATCTGTTGTGTTTTTTGTCAGATTTGTTTATTATTTTATTTAAACATCCAATCCTTATTGGCCAAGTTTGGTCTTTATATCATCTTTCTCAATTTAATACACCATCTCATGTCCCTGTTTTAATGTTGATAACTTATCATGTTCTCTGTGTCGTTTGAATTATGTAATATACAAATCCTGGCCGACCTCTCATGCTATTTGCAATCAAAATCTACCTGAAAACCATTTCATGTTTCTAGTACCCTTTGCTCTATGTAATTGTTGATAATACAGTTTCAACAGTTTTATTTTGAATTATTTAAAGGAAACAACAGGACAGACGAGAAAGCTGTGCTGATTGCTTTCTGTAAAGGGCTTGTTTAGAGAGGTCAATAGAAAGCTGTTATTGTTTTATAATGCCATGGCCCGTAGGGATAATTGTAGTGGATAGATGTTGTCTTTTGAGTACCAGAGAGAAGGAAATAATCTAAAGATTATGAGTGCTAATGCAAAAGTGAATTCCTGTATGAGTTAGGTCAAATTCTAATATGCTGTTGCAATGATTTACCTAATTCTTAAATTGAATCAGAGAATATTGTCTTGTTGTGACCTTACCTTCAAATATCAGCTGTGTGATAATCTATGGTGTACCAGTTGGATCTAGGTTGCTGTGTAGCTTGCATAACAGGATTAAATGGATCTCAAGAAGTTTTCACCAACTGTTTCATGCTTTCTCTAGGTGAATTTTCAACAAATTTCTTCATTTCTGGGTCAACAAGAATTGGAAGGCAAAAGAGTCCCCCGAATGGTTTCTGGAAAGACTTTGCCTTGCTTTCATCCATGGGATTGGGCTGCTCGCTCTGGTGGCTACATTATTGATCGATTTTTGACTGGTCTTCGTCCACAAGAATATTATTTTCATTGCATGGCTGGTCGGGAAGGGTAAATAAACTTCAACATTGACCTTTCTCAGTTTCAATTGATTTGAAGCTTTGTTGAGTACTTACTATAGTGCAACCTAAACATTATATTGTGCATCTCCACGTATTCAGTCGGATGGATTATGGTAATAAGGAATTATTCAACATCTATTCTTATACTCACATTGTTTGTTTATCTGCTAGCTGAATCAAAAAATAGTTGTTGGTTGTCAAGTACCAATTAACATCTCAAGGTTTGTTGATATCAACTTGATTTAAGTCACATATCGTTTAAGAACAGACGCATTGATTAATTTAGTAGACTATATACCCTAATAATGAATTGGAATTTGCATCTGTTTCACTTTCTGTCAGTGCTTGTTAAGGTTATTATTACTGTGAGTTAACAGATGCCCTTTCTTGGTTTTCAAATTTAATTGTAGGAAAAGGAAAAGAATAGAGGATCTTCTAAGAATTACACGTAGATGGCCTTTCTTGGACATTACAACCATGGCTCCTAAGGAATCGCATCTGAGAATTGAATCGCACATTTGCAAATATCAAAACTGCTTTTGATCGTCTAATACAAAGTTCTGAAAAGTGATAATAACAGATAACAATACTAGCTTAAATATTTATAGACAACAGATATTTGAATATATCTAGGAAGCTTAAGCTAGGAGAATTATCAAGGAAAACTAAGAAAATATATCAATAAATACTCCCAAAGAAATCTCAAGTGCTGTGAATTACAGAAAGAACTCCTTGGATGTTGAAATTGTAAATATTAGAACAAAATTCTAAATTTCTTTTTTCTTTGAATTTTTTTTCTTGATGTTTTTCTCGTCTGTATCACTTGTATATTACATTTTTCCCATGGATCATGGCACTTTGAATTTTGTTATTGGCATTGCCAGTGCTTATACTTGCTATTAACATATTTTGCTATCATCTACAGTATCCGTAATGTGACAGTTTTGCTGCTTCAGAATATAACATATGATTATTTTCTTGAGTGCTGATTATAATCAATTAAACTTTTCCAGACTAGTTGATACAGCTGTGAAAACTTCTCGAAGTGGGTATCTGCAAAGGTGCCTGATAAAAAATCTTGAGTGTCTTAAAGTTGGTTATGATCATACAGTCCGTGATGCTGATGGCTCCATCGTTCAGTTCTACTATGGAGAAGATGGTGTAGATGTTCATAAGACCAGCTTTATTGCAAAATTTGAAGAACTAGCTATGGTGAGAGAAGCATTTTTGGACTCAGTTTAAATGGAATTACTTCCACGGATCAAATTCTAGACATGATTGTGAAAATTTGAATTGTGAAATATTCTCTTGCTATCTGTTGTGTATTTTCAGAACCAAGATACGATTTTTGAAAGATGTGGTGGTCAGCTAGGTAAATATAATGATTACATCTCGGACTTGCCTAAAGCTCTTAAAGACAAAGCAGACAGATTCCTTGATAATTTCACTCTTATGGGGCGAGTAGCTTCTAATCTAATAAAGCGTGAGGATTTATATAGCTTAATGAAGCAGAAGTTTCTCTTGAGCCTTGCACAGCCAGGGGAACCAGTTGGTGTGTTGGCTGCTCAGTCTGTAGGAGAACCATCGACACAGATGACGTAAGATTTCTTCTCCATGCATGTGTTTGTGCATTTCTTCAGTAAATACTGCCCAGTTTCTTTTTGAAATTGTAATTGCATGAACATGCTGTTTGAATTAAATGATTATGCTTTCAAACCATTTATGAAGCTGTATGGTGCTTGTCTGATGGAAGTTTTTGGATATCCTTGATTTTTATGCAGTTGGTGTTTATGTTTACATTTTGAGAAGATATTACTTTGTAGGAGTTTGTTGGTGGACCTGAAATATATATAATGATTTTTAACTCATCCAAAAATTACTAAAGGATGTAACTTGCAGGTTTTTTATTTGCTTTGCACTGTTATTATTAAGCATCAATTGAGATTATTTACATTTTGGTTGTAATTGTTTGAGGGTTTGAATTGAGTTTAGAGGAAATGAAATGCTGTTTCTCCAGAACGGGTCTAAGTTGGTTGGTTTGCAATCTTAGCTGGATGTCCTTTCTATGACGAACAGTTCTAGATGAGTAAGTGATGAATGATGGTAGTAAAGTGAAATTTTTGTTAGATGACTAGTGTAAATTTTTAATGAGTGGATTTGGTCTATTGATAAAACATTGGGAAGGCATGATGACTGTGATCATAGTGGAACGTTATTGAAGTTAAGTAATGGATGTCAGCCGAATGCAACTCAATAATGATTTATATTGGATTTATTATAAAGTAAATTTCACGAGTAATGGATGTGAGACAAGTGAAAGTTGACAAAGATAGTTTGAGCGGATCTAATGGAGCAAAATTATTGGAAAACGTATAATCCAATAAAATAAATGGAGGAAATTGCAAAGAGAATACATAATTCCAAGTGGATTCAATTATACTGGTGACTCTAGTTCTTTGTCTATGACGGGACCTTGCACTTGCTAGGGCATGTGCACAGATATACATGTGAATACATAGCTATGTATTGTTTCCAGTTTTGCACGCCATTGTTGCGATTTGGCTTGCTTAATTACTGGTATTGTATAAATGTCTAAAACATGATATCACTTGTATCAGAGTTGATTAGATTTATTTTTCATCGACTTCTTCAGTTAGTCATCTCTTTTCCATCTTAATGTGGGCGCTGATTTTACAGGTTGAACACTTTTCATCTTGCTGGTAGAGGTGAAATGAATGTTACCCTTGGAATACCACGACTTCAGGAGATCTTGATGACGGCTTCTAGTGATATTAAAACACCGATTTTGACCTGCCCCCTCCTTATGGGGAAAACAAAGTAAGTTGCTGTGCTTTATTGTACAGTAATACTCGCGTGAATTCTTCTTGTTTACTGTAAATTTTTGTAAATTCTTGGTCTTTACTGACGGCAACTATTGTGTCTTACCTAAATATCTTTGTCAAATCTTGGCTGTTTGGACTAGTTAAGAGTTGTCCGCACTGCTGGTGTGTAAGCATGTCAACAGGCTTATAAGTGGTGAGGGTCGATCATCCAAGTGACTTGTTCTGGCCATTTCGGAAGCAGCCGGACAGTAGTTTAGTTTATAATTTTATTTTAATGCTATTTCTTACGCAATCTCCATTTCATTAATCACCTTTCACCGTCTTTAAAATTTAATAGGAATCTAGATATGATCTTTAGAATCGTATAGATAGTCAAATGACCAGGGTTTGTATCCGGAGCATTGTTGGAAATTTAATTGATTCCAAAACAGTGGAACTATTTTTGCCTCAATTTTAGCCATGAAGACACATTCTTATTTGGAGATTATCTGATTGAATTAGAGTACACATAATGAGTGGTAAATTAGTGAATTAGTGTGCTCGGTAAATGATTTGCAACACAATTAGTTGCTCATCTGGAGTTTGATAGACTGTGGGACCTTTACATGTTAGCACAAATGGATTGCTAGAGATTAATTTTAAACAGATCAACATTGACTGTAGGAAAGGGTTACAAAAAGAAAGTGAAGGATCTTGCAGTCCCACATTGAGCAAATTCTTTTCATCATATATGCAAGATCACGTGTCTTTGGCCCTTAGGTTCAACTTTACAAGTGGCCGAGTGCATATAATTTTTCGTGTTAGTAGGTTTCAATGAGCAAGCTGTACCAACTCTATTAACTGGCCCAAGTTTGAATGTGTCTGGTTCAAGTTTTGCGGTATCAAGAGAAATGACTAAGCTGACGTTGATTTGTAGTTAGATGGCCTATATCCAAACCCTTGCTTGACAAGATGGGATTTCAAAGTTGAATAAGACTCGAGTGAAAAATCTTACTGGGAAAATATCTGAACATGGGATTACAAGAAAGTAAAACCTATCAAAACAATGAAAAAATATCAACCATTAATCTTTTGAGAAGTCTCAAACTTTTTTATACGCTAAATTATTGCTCCTTGGAACTAGAAGTGAGCATACAGGATTTATTTGTTTGCCATCCTCTCAAAATATGAACTATAGGAAACATTTATATTGAGATAAACTGCTTTTTAAACATTCACCTGAAGTGCATATTCATTGTGGACAAAAGCAAAATTTATTCTATATTGGAACTAACTTAAATATGTTTGGTGGCAATTGGTTGGGCCACAGCAGCCTGTGTGAAAATAGGCATGGTACTCAGTGCACCTTGTTTGTCAAATTTAACTTTCTCATGGAGGGAATAGAAGGTTCAAGTGGTAGGAGTGTATTAATTGCTTGAATGCTTGCTAAATCATAACATGAAACAGGAAAACCTTGTTGCTTCTCAAACTTGTGCTAGTAAATAACTTGTTTTGCTTATATTTGTCACTTAACCATATGAAACCGCCCACACAAAACTTGCTGTATTTTCTAACATTATTATATTGATTTAACTACATAAGCATTTAGAGCATGCTGTCACGGGCGGAGTCATTACCCTCTTCCCAAAAGACATGCCTATTAGGATGTGCAGCCCTCCCCCTTATAAACCCAAGACCTTTCCTGTATCTTTCCGATGTGGGATATTTAGTCCCCATGACAATGCGCTTGCTTCTGCAAGGTGCATTTTGGAATGTGGTGTAGAGAGAGTTAATATTGTCCAAAATGAATAGCAAATTTATATGTTTGTTGTTGTGTGCAGGGAAGATGCTGAACGTCTAGCTGATAAGTTGAAGAAGATCACTGTAGCAGACATAGTGGAGAGTATGGAAGTATCTGTCATGCCATTTGCTATACGGGATGATGGCATTTGCAGAATTTATAAGCTTAAAATGAAGTTGTACAAACCTGCCCACTACCCACAATGTGCTGATATATCTGTAGAAGACTGGGAAGAGACCTTAGAGGCGGTGTTTGTAAGGGAATTAGAGGATGCTATACAAAGTCATATGCATTTACTCTCTAAAATTAGCGGCATCAAAAATTTTTTGCCAGAATCACGTTCAAGGGCTTCAAATGAAGCAGATGAAGATGCTGCAGGTAACACTTCGCATGTTGGGAAAGAACGTGATGATGATAATAATGATGATGATGATGACGACGATGATGGTGAAAGGGCTGATGATCTTGGTCAGGATGTACAGAAAAGAAAGCTTCAAGCAACAGATGAGATGGACTACGATGATGGTGTTGAGGAATTGAATGATGGGGAGTCTACAGCCAGTGAGGAGTCTGGATTTGAAAGTGAAATTGATCAGGGTGACAATGAGGCTGAGATCAGTAAAGATACGGTTGTTGACAATGAGACCACTGAAACCTCGACCCTCAGAAAGCCCTCTAAGCTCAAGTCAAAGAACAAAACTGCTGAAAGTCCATCCGTTGGTGAGAGCAATTCTAAGTCCAAATCAAGGGATAAAAGGAAAAAACCAAAAGCCAAACAAAAGACCAGGATAGCTAAGGAATTTGATAGAGCAATTTATGTAGAAGCCAGGAAAATGCATTTCGAGGTCCACTTTAAATTCACCAATGAGCCACATATTTTGCTTTCTGAGGTATGCTGACATTCTGAACTTGCATTATTGTCTTAACTCTCTTTCTTTTATATATATCATTTTCTGTTTTATAATTTTCTTCTCAGTTCTAACTTCTTACCTTCGGTTAAGAATGTCTAACTGGTCATTCAACTACTACTTTTTTTATATAATTTTCATGTAATTTGTGCTGTTGATCCTCAGTTGTCTTCTTTGCTTCTGTTTTACATATATGATATTAATCAGTAAAACGTTTATTGGTAATCTCAAATTGAATGTCTGCACTGATATTGTACTCCTCGCAACTTTCTTTTGTATTTTTTGAGGGAGATAATACTAGTAGATTCCTTCAACCTGTCATATCCGTTTCTGCAGACAGAATTCATTGAATGTGCATGTAGAAAGAAACATGAAATTTTTAGAGAGAAATGTGAAGGGGAAGGCACATAGTCTGCAATTATAATTTGATGGATCTCTACTTATCTTACCCATTTTTTACCTGTTTAGTTTTCTGGCCAAATAGCATACATCATTCAGCAGCTGATTGCCTGAACAAGCAAGTCACTTTCAGAATTTTGTTACATTCTACAAGTACCTAGAATGTGCTGAACTTGCTGCATTATTGACTCAGAATCAGAATAATGTTCCGACCCCTCCTTTTTCACTAAGAAATCTTTACTTTAGGCACCTTAGATGGTTTCTTCTTCCTGGAATGCTACTCTGTTCGGTTATTGAATTGTTGTTATTATTGTTGTCATTCGTTTGTCATATATATTTCAAAGCTATTGCAAATTCTCCTACTTCTCACACTAGTTGAAAATAATATCCATGTTTAATCATATGCAGATTGCTCAGAAGACGGCCAAGAAGGTTTACATCCAGAATCCTGGAAAAATTGAACAATGTGGAGTGACGGACTGCAAAGATAGTCAAGTAATTCACTACGGGAAAAATCCCAAAGAAAGGGTTGACATAAAGCCTGATGAAAAAGAAAAAATTCCTGCACTGCATGCAAGTGGTGTAGACTTTAAAACATTTTGGAAATTGCAAGATCACCTGGACGTTAGGTACATATATTCCAACAACGTTCGTGCCATGCTCCAAACATATGGAGTAGAGGCTGCTAGAGAGACCATCATCAGGGAGATAAATCATGTGTTCAAGTCTTATGGTATATCTGTCAGCACCAGGCACTTGTCACTTATTGCCGACTTTATGACGCATTCAGGTGGGTATCGCCCTATGAGCCGTCTTGGTGGAATAGCAGATTCGGTATCACCATTTAGCAAAATGTCTTTTGAGACTGCTTCCAAATTCATAGTTGAAGCAGCACTACATGGTGAAGTTGACAACTTGGAGACACCATCTGCTAGGATATGCCTTGGATTGCCAGTGAAAATGGGTACAGGTTCTTTTGATTTGATGCAAAAACTGGAAATTTGAAGTGCATTTTAGCTTCTTTATTTCCTTTTCTGTTTTATCTCTTCAGGGGCATTGGCTCCAATTTTCCCCCATTTTAATGTTAACTTATACGTGTATAATTTTTTAACCCCACAATCAATGTCATTTCGCATCAGTCAAAACATTTTCTTTTGATATATGCTATCAGAAGAGTTGGATGCGACTTTGGTGATTTCTTTCTAGTGACTCCATGTTAATCAACGAGTCTAAGACCGAACCCTGAAGAACAAAAATTTAATGAGAATATATAACCAGTTCTCAAAAGGACTAGATTTTCTTCTGGCTAGTTTTGGCTGATAAAATGTTCGTGGTAAAGCTGACGATGGGGTATAAATTCTAGCCGTTCTTGCAGTGGAAAGCATGATGGCTGGCTTAGAAAAAGGTAAATGTTCTTGGTCATTACTCTAAGAATACATTTTAGAGCTTTCCACGCCAACCATTTACGGTTGGCAGCATTGGCATGCTTTGCGTATGACAGCCTGCGCTATCAGTCTCTTCAAATGGGAGTCTGATTTGAGAATCTTGCATGTATCATATCAGCAGTGAACTTGGAAAAATGTGGCCAGGGAATGAAATGGAAAAAGAGAAGGAATTATGGGAACACGTTTATGAATTCTTCAAAAATATGGGGCCAAACTGAAAAAATATAAAAGAAACGTACGGAAGGAGTAAAATAGGAGTCTTAAAGCAGAAGTCTTTTCAAGGACAGGACAAGCTAATTGCACACCATTTTTGATATTTGAAGGGGAAAATATGCAAATTTTAATGGCTGTGGCTCATGGTGATATTAAGGAGTTGAACAAAGTGTTTGTCTACTTTGAGGAAGTGGGTATATGTTCATGTTAGGTAACCTTTAATTTTTTAAAATTTAATTCCATAAATATTCATTTCTATCAGGAAAATTCTTCAAGGAATGTTAAAAATACAATTTTTTTTTGTAAAAGAATATCTTTTTAAAATTCAATATACATCTAATATAAATTGTAGACTTATTTTATATGAATTTATTATATTTTCAAATCAAAAGAAATTGGAATTTTTTTTATAAAGATTTGAAAGTCATTGATATTATCATAAAAAAGAGTCAAATTTAAATTTTATTTAGATTTGTGAGTTGATTAATTAATGAATTTATAAGTTATCTTGTTAAGTCAACAAGTGATAACTAATTTTAGGTTTACAATTTATATATCCATTGTTGCATAAATATATATAATAAAATATAGATATAAAATTCTATGATTATAATTTTATTTAAATAAAATAATATAGAAGTTATTTTACAATTTATTCCTTTAATTATATGAAATAAAATATAATAAATTAAACTTAAATAAAGTGGGGTTAAAAAAGAGGTGAAAAACGTCAAATCACCATGCAAGTTAGAACATGAAAAGAAGAGTAGATTTGAGTGAAGTTTCCGGGAAGAAAAATCATGAATACACAGAAGCTCACTTTAATACAACTCATTTATCTATTTCAATCCTTTCTATTAATTTGAGATATTATGATTTAAATTTTAAATACGATTTTATTGTTTTCTTGTAAATGTACGTATGATTATTAGGGCACATGTGAAAGTGGGTAAATGAATGAGATTGATTAAACTTAGGATACCTCTTTTATCATGATTCTCGGAAACCAACCAACTTGGATTTGTGCCTACAATTGATAAAAGAATGGTATTATGATCTTTTTAGTAAGAATAAAACAAGAAGAGTAGAAGGGTGTCGGTCATCAAACATCAAACATACCAATAAATTTGACATTATTCTAACTCTTCTCCACCATACCCTTCCATTGAAGCTTTTCATTATCCCGAGCTACCAACTCGTTATTGATTCTTCTATGCAACTTAAATGATAATGGTTTTAAAATTCATCGTAACTCAAATGATGCATGTTTTTATTTATTTTAATTCATTTTAAGTGATTTCAGAATTTAAAATTACATACTAATAAATTTATATATTTATTTTTGTTTTCTGTTCTATTTTAGTATTAATCAATAATCAATATTTTTTTACTTCAAATTATTTGCAAATTGAATTTTAGAAAACTGAGTCTGAAATAGGGAACAGCCTGTCTATAGTTGGTGGTGCCTGGGATGACCAATTGAACGATATTACAGTAGTTGTAGAAGACGAGCTACAATGAAAATGGATATCACATCAGCAGGTGATTTCAATATCAGAAAGCCATTATGATGGGATGGGAGTACAGTGTTGTCTCTAAATCCTTCCACATTTGATACAGCTAACACCTAGCTCCTCGTGTTTATGGAAATACATTATCTGATGTCATCTCTTTACGTAGATAGTTCCTTTCAATCGACCCTTTTACCCCCTTTTAACCATAAAGAAAGAATACGTGAGAATGTGGTCATGGCTTCCATATGCCTTCATCTAAAGAACTTACTTTTATGCTATGCCAAGATCATGTTCTCTATCAGAACATTATCAGACTATCATGATCAACGATATTTCTTTTTCAAAACTAAGGATAAATCACACAATAGAAGTGTCTGAAATAATAACAGTTTACAAAAATGAAGCATACGATAACCCATGATCATAATCTAAAGCATAGAAAAGCATATGCAATTCACAATGAAGCATAAAAAAGCGTGCAAGCTCGGCTTGCAGCCCCAGTTGGATTGAGTTGACGTGGGATTTTGGCACCATTGGTATTTAATTTCGGGCCATGTACAAATCACTGTTTGATATTTGACAACTTGGTGTAAGAATTTCTTTTTAAGTATAATTATTGTTATTTTTGGGTTGGATTTGGTAAATATTTTCTTCAATATTTCATATTTTAGATTTTATCTATCGTAAGTAATTGAACAAACTGAGTTAAGAAGATGAAAACATAAGAATTCTATGGATCTCTTCAACCTTGAATCAGCCAGCTGCTTCATTTGTATTGGATTTTATCTCAGAAGGTGGCAAAATTCGCAGATTATCTTCAAATATGGATGTATTAATGTCTGAAGTACCTAAAAGATTAATATCAGAGACTGATATTTTGGTTGCTGTCCTGTCTTTTCTCGCCAATTTGTCCAATACAAATGGGTTCATGGTGCTGTCTATATGATGAAAATTTCATTGTCATCTTTATTTGTGTTTTCTGCAAACATGTACTTAATAATTAATGCTGGCTTGTTGGACTGAAACTTAGACTTCTTATGGTACTGTTTTCTCTTGCCTTGCCATTCACCATGTGATTGTCATTTATGTGCTTTCTAAAGCTTTTGTCCGTCAGTGTCTTCGCATGGTCATTCCATGCAAGTTCTTCAGTACGAGATTTGATACAGTGGGCAAGAACCTGCAATCCAATTCAGCTTCGCATTTTCACAGTTTGGACTTGGAAATATGAATTTGAGGACCCTAATATAGCTTTCTCATCATCTCTAAATTCCAGCAATCTAGATTGAACGTGAGAGAATTCATACAGGAGATGACTTGCAGCACGTTGTTTCATTCCTTGTATCACTTCCATTATAGTTTTTAAAGAATTGGACACCATTTTCTTTAATTTCTTTTCTAGAAATCGATCAGGATTCTTTCAAAGTAGATCATTTCAATAACCAGTATCTAATCGAACATGTGAAAAAAAATAATGACATGAAATAGTATGTTAATGTTATTAGCTTAATCGGACATGAAATTTGAATTTTTAAAAATTGAAAATTAGAAAAGACATTGTTTTCTTTTAAAGATCTTATGTTCCTCAAATAAATTCTAAGGATCGATCACTTTCCAGAAATCGATAGCATGTTAGTTCAGAAGCTGGAATTAAATAACGAATACATATGATAAAGAGAAGAAAATGACGTTGGACTAACTCGTGCCCACCATGTCCTTTGGTACATCACTTCATCACGTAGTTCGTAGCTGTGGTGTAATGTAGCTAAACAGTTGCTACCTCGACGATCAATGATCACTGACCAACCAACCAACCCCATTTCTTCATTCATCAAAAGGAAAACAATTCTTTTTAGTGATAGTGATTGTTCATATCCAACCATGAACTTTGTCTTAAACAAGCTTAGTCTCTTATACTAAGCTCATATATTCTTTTCATTTAACATCCTTTTGATTGTGGTAAAACTTTCACAATCTTTTCTTAAATATGAAAGTAAGTGAGCTAAATCATAATAGAATATCATGAATATTTATATGGGTTGAAAAATAACTAAAGAAGATGGATAATTAGAGTGTTGAGAACGTTTGAAAGCTTAGACAAGTATTGGGGAAGGCAGAGATAGACACAAGTAGATGATGTCATGAGTTAATGTGAACAGTAAGAAGTTCACAAATGGAAGTCCTTTCTTGCGAATGCCATATTGAATCTTCAGTCTATTGTTGTCTTGCACGTTTTATTGGTTTGTCTTCCAGTGATTGCAAATCTCTACTCCACAATTCATTTGTCTACATCATATCATCTACAATCTATGTAACCATCAATTTATTATATTCATTTTTAATATATATATATATATATATATATATAAACACCAGAAAACCCTCATGAAATATTTTATAAAATATATATATTTGATATAAAATTAAAAGTAATATATATGTATTTTATAAAATATTATATGATTTAAATATCTTATTTTTATGAAATTTAAAATATTAATTAAAATATAATATTTCATAAATATTTGATTTTTAATAATTGTGAGTTTCAATATCTACATATTTTATAATTTATTTTTCTCTATTGAATTTATAAACGCTTTCAATCAAACCATACATGTTTAAATGTTTACCTTATAAAATATACACATTCAATAAAATATTTATATTTTAAAGATCTCGTAAATCAAATAAACCTTAAATTCATTAATTTATCTTGATTTTTACGTATCAATACGATGTTTTTAAATTTTACACAAATGACAATTTAACAAATCAAATAAACTATTTTATAAAATATATATAAAAAAGATTAAAAGGGATAAAAATCAGAAATTCTACATGAATTAATATGGAGATTAATGAAAAAAAAATAAGTTTCTGAGAAAGATACTGTTTGAAATAAATAGAAGATGACACGAGTGAGTAATAAAACCTAACTCTATTCTCTTTCTTTTAATATTATTGATTATTATTTCTTTTTCATATAATTCATTCATTATTCCTTTCTTTTCTTTCATAATTATTGTTTTTTTTATAAAAAAGAACAACTATAGTTCATTTATTAATTTTGTGTTATTTGAACCAAAACTATATTCTCTATTCTCTTTCTTTTAACAAAAATGAAAAGGTTTTTTTTTTCTTTTTGATTGATTATAAATTAGAAGAAATTTGAATCTCGATATTATAATTCATAGTTATATGCTTTAATTCTTTAAATTATAAGCTTAATTTATTTTTAGTAGATCCATTTTGACGAATTCTAAAGAAAATAACATTTTCTCTTCTCAATTATTTTAATTTAAAACATAAAAACTTTATTTTCTTAATATTTAAAGAAAATTAACCTTAATTTCATTATTATGAAATAAAACTAGATGCAATTTGTGTTAATGGAGAAGAATAAGTTGATAAGAAATGAAATACATGATTAAAATTTTATTTTATATGAAAGATAAATTGAATAAAATAAAAATAAGTGATTTTCTTTCTAAAATTGCAAAGAAACATATTTTAAAATAACTTATATATAAGTGATATGTTATGATCCTTTATTATACAGAAATTACATTTTGATTCCTCTTTATATCTTAATCATTATTATTAAAATTAACAATTAAAATATATTAATAATAATATAACATCAAAATCAACATTAAATACCTCAAGATCCAACACTTATACCCTCTATATATAATCATGAAAAGATGTACATCCAATACATAAAATATTTTTACACATAAATTAAAAGAAATAAATTGTAATTAAAACATTATACCATATGAGTCCACGAACCTTTAAACAGCAAATCACATGCACACATTACTTAAGGGGGCCATTCTTGCTTGCTTTAAGCGAAAAGGAGAGAAAGTACTTCCATTTTATTTTCCTTTTTTTTTACAAAAAAAATGATTTATTTCTTTCTTTGTTGGCTTAACTTTATAAGATATTGTACAAGTGAATGAGAATAACATAAGGGAGGTAAAGCCTTAAATCAAGGTGAAACCATTTCTTTGCTCTGCCCACCACTTCATTACCAAACTTCATATACACACTCCTACTCTGAACTCTCACTCTTTTTTGGATAAATTACGGGTTTTACTTTATATTTCATAATCATATTAAATAATTTTTATAGATTTTATAAAATAATGATTTTTCTTGTAAGGCTAAGTGTTTGAGAGTAGCCTTAATTTTTATCTAATGTTAATTTTATTTATATAATAAGATTATTGATTCCCGAAGATGTTTTTAGGATAAATATCATTTTTTATTTTTTTAATTGTAAGAAAACTTAAATTATCGTGAGATATTGATGTGAATATTAAAGATCTTATATCTTTTACTTAAAAATCTTAAATTTAAATCTTAAAAATGAAGTAAATATATATTAATAAAACCCGTATGATAATACTAATATTATCTCATAATGATAAAAAAAAAATCAAAATAAGCTAAGAAATCATTAAAAGATGTTGGTTAAGGTGTAGTTTAGCATTCAAAGATGATAGTGTTGGATTTGATCCAAATTAAAATATTAAGAGCTATTCCTTCTCACTACATGACAATTTTCAACTAGTTGTTGGTTGTTGTCCAATTCTATAAAGTACAACCTTAGTTTGTCCCACATATTATATACATCCTTGCAACTTAGATTCATGCATCGAGTTACTTACATATATATATATATAGACATTTTGATAAATTTTTATTAGATGTCAAAACATTTAGTGACTAAAAATTCAAGACCTGGTACGATTTATGTGGCCATTTTAAAATAATAAATTTGAAAAAAATAGTTTATAATTTTTTCAGTAAAATGTGAATACACAAATGACAATTAGTTTATTTATCATTGAAATTTAATGGAATATTCAATAATATGAAAAATGTTACTAAAAATTTTAGGAAGGTTTATTTTAATTTAATTATCAATTATACAAAGCTTAATCGCATTTTAACTATTAAACTATAGTTTAAGGCTACTGAAAAAATATTACAAAAGTGTATGATGAATCGAAGCAAAAAGAAAAGGTACGTAATTGACCAATCAATAAAACTTGAGGGTATAAATATTTATTTAGTAGAAAAAATTGGGAAAGGAGGAAAAACAATTAGCTTTTGCTAAATAAAAAAATATAATCACATTAATTGATTCAATTATAAAAGCTGTCAAGTTAAAAGGACCGAAAAGCAAACTGACGTAGACTTGGGTTTGCATGCCCACTACTCCTCCTTGTTAACTTTCTCAACTTAATCAACATTTAGCTGCATTCCCTCTTTATCTTTGTTTTCCCTTTTCTCCTTTCACTGTTTAGAGCATCACTCCAACGTATTAGAATACCAGAATCTCACATAAAGATATGGGTCTGTTAGTTCCGTTCATGTTTTAATTTCGATGAATATTTTCAAGAATGATACGTAAAAAGTATATAAAATTATTGATATTTTTCATCTAATAATTTAAATATTTGAGTTGAATGATTTCTTGGTATGTATAAAAAATAAAAAATAATAAAGTTTTAACTTTTCAATCCAAGGTATGGAGCTCTCGCTTTGAAAATAAAGTAGCAGGCAATATTTCAATACTCAAAGTAGATAAATAAAATCTATAACAAAATAAAAAAAATTTATATATAACTTGTGAAAAATATATAAATTAATTCGTTTCTATGAAAAATGAATTAATCAATGGTAAAATTCATATTAATATAAAATTTTACGTGCTATAATACAAAATCTTGAAAAAACTTATTATTGGATTCTGAAATTTATATCAATAATTTAAAATTTTAACTAATTTGTCTTGCATATAGTTTTATATGATATAAATTAAATAAAAATATAAATGACTTAATTGTGTTATATTTATATTATGAATGTTAATATATATATATATATATATATATTATATTGTATATATAAAATCTAATGATAAATCTAATCTTGCAGATAAAATTTAATAAATAATTAAATATTAGAGTTATTTTTATCATTCTCAAAACTTATAAATTGAGCTATAAAAATTGATAAATTATAAAGAGCACTTATTATTTAATACAAAAGTTAGATTTTGTAAAATATTATTTTAATAAAAATTATTTAATTCATGATATCTATCACTTTAACAAATACAACTCTTTTTAAATTTATTTTCATTTTTACTTTTTCTTAATTTTAATTTATTATTAATTATTCTACAATTTTGAAAATTTTAAATACGAAACTCTTATAAAATAAAAAAATATTTTAAAATTTAAAATAATATTCATTAATTTTTGTACTAATATCTAAACCGATATTTAAAAAGAATAGAATAAAATATGTTCTATTATTGGTTTTTGCAACACAGGTGATTATAACTATAACATTAGTGTAAATTATAATTATTAATTAATTAATTAATTAAATTGCTGAGATGATGAGGAGGAGGAGGAGGAGGGGAGTTTTACGTACTTTAATATTATTTATTATTAAGTTTTTCTTTTGTTTTTTTTGGTCAAAGAAAAGAAGAAGGAAGAGAAAGGGCATGCAATGCACGCACTTGTTCCGGTCTCATAATGGCAGTCAACGAGAGCAGGCAATCGTCCTTCAATCATTCTTTGCTTGCGCTCCATCCCCCCTTCATGGGATTTTCAAAATTCTTCATATTAAAATATTCATAAAAACTTTATATATTAATGTTTATGAGATCTTATAATATAAACATTCATTCTTCTTATGTTATTGGAAGCATTGTAGATGTACGGGATGCTAAGTTATAATTTAACATGAAATATAAATCATTTTAATCCAAATAAAAAACGAGTTTATTAATTAAAAATCTAGATTTCTTCATATTTTTAAAAATTCTTGAATTCTAATATTGTATGTAAATCAAAAGGAATATTGATATTTAAATATAATGGATTCAAATAAAGTTCATAATTTATGCTAGCAAAATATATTAGATTATGATTTGAAATTTCAAAGAAACATAAAAAAAAAAATTCATATCTGAATAATAATTCATTCAAGTATAATTTTATTAAGAAAAACATTAAAAAATAATCTTATACGAATTAAAAATTATATGGAAATTAGTATATTTGGCCCACCAAATTGGCGTAAGGTGAACGGAGGGACAAACATCAAAGTGTAAACAAAATAAAAGAAAAAAATATTATACATAATAAAATTCTTAACAGCATCTATACAGTAAATAAGGTTCGAATTATGTTTAAATTTCTTAGGAATATTTATATTATCATACTATAATGTTATTTACAAAAAAAAAATCATGTTACTTCTCATTTCTTTTATGAATTTATATTTACTCAATCCAAAATTCAATGTATTAAAAATAATTATATATTTTTAATATATTATAAGCATAGTGTTTATATAAATTCATTGTAATTTTATATAATTATTTTGAATTAATACACAGGACGAGTGAGAGATTTTTAAGATTTATATAATACAAAAGAGTTATTAAATAAGAAAAACTGCTTATTTTATTTTGTTAAGATTTTCAACCTAATTCATGCACCAAAACGGCCATTAGATAGTCGTATATTTCATAGATTCTATTCTAGAATAAAACTCAACCCTCCTTTGGCCAAGGGTTTTCTTTTCTTATTATTATTTTAGCTTTTATTTCATCATGAAATTTATTACTAATATAAAAATATATATTAATTTTATTGAATATTATATATATATATATATATATATTAATCAATTTATAATTAATATTTATTATTATTATTATGTAAATAAAAATTGATGCATATATATACACACGACTATTATTTTAAAAAATAATATATATAATAAATCAAATTCATGCACATAATTACATTAAGTCCGGTAAATATGCCAAAAAAAGTTATTGATAAAAAAGAAGTTAATTAAGATAAACTCGATTAATTTAGAATTAAAAGAAAGAGACTTGAATAAAATACCTAAAGAAATGCATAATTTGAATATTATTAGAAAAATACACCCTCCCTTTGTAATAGTAATAGAGAGATGATATATATATATATATATATATTAGATCGTTTTGTTTTCATATTCTATAAATCTCAAATCTTGACTTATAAAGCTGTGTATTCCTAAATTATCATCAAAATAAATATTATAAATTAATAAAAAAACTATAAAATATATTATTAATTTGAAATTAAATGACTAAAACTAAATGTAAAATATATTTATTAGTTGAATAATAGTTATGGTGGAAAGGCTTGAAAATACTAAAATTATAAAATGATTCAAAACATAATAATCTTCAAAGTTGTTGTTATCTTAGACATAAAACATATTGTTAAGAAGGGTATCATAAAGATTTACATTAATACAACACATACTATCAATGTGAAGGAAAATTATATGATTTGCTTATAAACATAGAAAATGAGATTTATTATTATTATTATTCCTTGAGAAAAAAATATTTATTTGATAATATAAATTAAAATTTAATGGATTTTTTCATTTTAATTTTCAAGTATCATGAAATTAAGAACAAAAATGCTTTCTATCGTTTATAATTTTGTATTGCTTGTAATTTAATTAAACCTTAATTGAGTTTTTAAAATACAAGACACTCTTGAATTCTGTTCTTTTCCTTAATTTTACATGTGGGTGTATATATATGTTTGATTATTATATTTATAATAAAATAACAAATACAAATATTAAATTATAATCTGTGGGCTTAGACTTGTTATGATATACACTAGATGTTTTAATTAAATGATCTTATATATTATTATACTAAAAATAGTAATTCATGATAATTTTATATGAATCCTATAATATACTTTAATAATATAATCAATCAATTTGTAACTCATGTTGAGACAATTCTTATGATTATTATATAATTATTTTATTTAATAGATATTTATAAACATATATCTTTTCATACTTGAATTTAAAAATTCATATTAGATTTATGAATCTTTTTAATTGAAGAATCTCTTACATGAATAATACACATTTCAATCAATTACGTTAAATTTTAATTATTTTATTTTAAAATAAAGATATTTATAAAATAATTTATCATATTCGATGAGGGTAATTTTGAATGAAAGATTAGAAAAATGAGAGATTTAATGTAGAGTAAGAGAGAAGAAAAACATAGAAAGTGTTGGGAGTATGGATGACTTGTGATGTTATTAATGAAGTTTGGTCTCTTTTTTGCTTTTTACTCTGATGAGTACTACTGGCAATCATCTTTCTCTCCACTCTCCACCATCCAATCTCTCTTCAGTCATCTTCTGCTCTCTCTGATCTCTCTCTCTCTCTCTATCCATATTGTTTTGGCTCCATAAAAGCAAACCCATTAACCTAAAAATTTAAACTATTCCTCTCACTACCTTTTCTTTTTCAACCATGGCTGACCCTTACTCTAATTTCTTTACTGGTTTTTTCAAGTTCAACAACAACCCTTTTCATCATCATGACCATCACCCATCATCAAATCCAACTCTCCTTCCTCCACTTTCTAATTATACTCATAACAACTTGTATGCAACAAATCCTTTCTCTATCTCTAACCAACCTCAGCCTTGTAATTTTCGTTCTCGAACTCCCTCCCCTCCTTCTCCTCCTTTGAGAGAAGCCCTACCCCTTTTAAGCTTAAGTCCGTCGAAACATCACCCGCAGCTAGAACAAGATCATCAAGATGTAGATGATGAAGATGAAGATCAAGAACATGGTTGCACTACCATGGATGTGAACAACACGATCAACAAGTCTAAAGATCATGTTGAGATGATGAGCTTTTTTTCTTCTGCTACTAGTAGTTCAAATAATGATAATCATAATAACAATAGTAACACTGTTTATAATCATGAAGCAGATGATGATGATGATGATACTGTTACTGTTGCACTACATATAGGGTTACCAAGCCCTAGCGCTGCAGAGATGGCATCGGTATTATCTTCTTATTCATCAGATGCAATTACTGATAATGATAATGGAGACGGAGATGGAGACGGAGACGGAGATGATTCTACTGCTAATGGGTACCCTATTAACAGGCTTAACAAGGGCCAGTACTGGATCCCTACACCTTCTCAGATTCTCATCGGTCCTACCCAGTTTTCATGTCCTGTTTGCTGTAAAACCTTCAATAGATACAACAACATGCAGGTAAATTTAATTCAATTCAGTTAGCTTCTTCAAATTCTTCCATGGCTTAGCATCTCACTTTTTTTTCCCTTTAATATTATATTTTAGAAAAAGATTTTCCTCTCTGATGAATAAAGACTCCCTTTTCCTTCTTTTCACCTTTTCTTCTTTTTTTCTCGGATGACTTTCTTTCCAGATTTGCATCTTTAACTATTTCCATATGCTTGGTTTCAAAGTGGAAACAGTAAGATGGGCATGATTCAACCTTGTTCCTCCTCCTCCTCCTCCTCTCCTTCTTTTTCATGATTTTTGTTGCTTTCTGCTTGGTGTTTAATTTGGATTTTCAATAAATCTTCCTGATCAAAAACTGAGACTAAGATCAGTAACTTTCCTTCATGTGATTGAACAACTCAACCAATGTTCCTTATGCCCCCTTTACTACTTTGAAGTTTGTGCTCTCTTAAGCATTGACAGTTTCTTGTTTTTAACTGTAAATTTTGCAGTTCTTCAGATATCATATTTAATTAAACAAACAAATTTCTACATATGAATCTTCACTTCTGTCCACTAACCAACAGTTTTACAGACATGATGAATCTAATAAACGTAAAAAGACTCTACCCCTTATCTTTCCTCTTCTTGCTTTTTATTTTATTTTTCCCTTGGAATGATCAAAGAAAATCTACAAAGTAGAACTTTGTTTTACTTTCTTTTATTATTGGGCACCTTTTCTACATTATTTATGAGTTCTACTTAGAGCGAACCAGCAGATTGATCCACCAAGAGAACATACTGAAAAAGAATACCGACAAACCCTGAGCAAGACTGGTTTTGTGTTCAAAGTATGTGAGATAATTATGAAAGAATAACAATTTCTTATGCGCGTACTTTTATCTGAGTAATGCATCTGCTTTTCTGTTTTTGTTTAGAGATTTATTCTCTGAAAAAGAAACAATGCTTTACTCTGGAATCCCTCTATTTGAGCATTACAAATCTTTTACAACTAATACATTTAATAATACACCAACAACATACCCATGAAATGTTACAACAAGTTCCTGAGAAGTTTTGAATCTCAGATTCCAAACGCATCCATGAAGATCATTCGGTTCTTCAAAATTCTTAGAAACAACCTTGATCAGTATAATGAAATACATTCTCAAGATGCAGTTTTGACCGGAAATGTATAATGTACTTGTGTGTATCACTAGATATTCTGCCTTTGCATCATAACAAGAGGTTCCTCAATGTGATGAAATGTTGATGTATTCGGAGACTAGGAAGGAGGCTGATATGCTCGAGTTCTTCAAATGAAAAAGAATTCATCTCTTATATAAATGTTTTGATATTTGAATCAGATCATCAGAATTCGTAAAAAAGATTAAATAGCACTTCTGACTTGCTATTACTGATATATATGTTTAATTTTTTGTGTTGCATGGTGGGATTGAATTTCCAATCGTAGATGCACATGTGGGGGCATGGATCACAGTACAGAAAAGGGCCTGAATCCTTAAGAGGAACACAGCCAACCGGAATGCTAAGGCTGCCATGCTATTGCTGCGCACCCGGTTGCCGGAACAACATCGATCATCCGCGGGCCAAGCCACTCAAAGATTTCAGAACCCTTCAGACACATTACAAAAGGAAGCATGGAATCAAGCCTTTCATGTGTAGAAAATGCGGCAAGGCTTTTGCGGTAAGGGGAGATTGGAGAACCCATGAAAAGAACTGTGGAAAGCTTTGGTATTGTATTTGCGGGTCTGATTTTAAGCATAAGAGATCGCTTAAAGACCATGTTAAAGCTTTTGGAAGTGGCCATGCAGCTTATGGGATTGATGGTTTTGAAGAAGATGACGAACCTGCATCTGAAGTTGAGCAAGATAATGAGTCCTTGCAGTGAAGAACATGATCTATATATATATATCTCTGGTGAAGTTATCTTCGTTTTTGAGATTAAATTATATATGAATTTTCAATTTATATATAGGCAAGGCTTTTGAAGTAAGAGCTGTATAAGAACTAATATTTTACTTAAAAATTCACCTCTATTTCTCCTTCTTTTCCCTTCCTTTTGTTGTCTTTGTTTATATATATATATATATATACACACACACACTATTTCAGCCATTCCTGCAAATATGTTTTCATTTCAGGTATTATCAATGGCTTTCTTGGTTATTACCTTTTTATTGTTAATACCGGAATTCTTGTTGCAGGCACACAATACTATGTGAAAGAATATATGGCAATTATCCTCGAATGTGAAAAGAAAGTCCCCAGATATGTACTGTGTGCATTTATATATTTTGCCTAACCCTTGTAGGTGATCCAAGCAGGCGCGGATCCAGAGCATGAATTCAGGGGGGTCAAATTTAGGTTTGTAAAAATCAGTGGGGGCAAATTATATATATTTATATAAATTTTATTAAAAATTACGTATATTTATATTGAAAATTTTTGAATGAGTGGGGGCACTGCCACCCCCCTGGATCCGCCCTGCGTACAGGAT